>JAEMWC010000024.1:552500-570000 GCA_016490735.1 Pachyseris speciosa
GCCTAGTACCCTACTAATAAGCAGCCTAGCCTGTGAACAGGGTAGGTAGTTACTGGTGAAACTAACAAAGATTCCTCGAGATGGTGATCAAAATTTTCAATCGCACACATTGTCGACCCTTAACTCAGTGTTAAGGCCGGCACACTCGAAGGGATTTGCTCCCGGAGCATGCTCCAGGGGGCTGGAGCAAAGCTCATGTGTACCAGTGACATAGGTATAATGGATCCTTGGGAGGAGAATTTCAAGACCTGAGAGCAAACTTGAAAATGCTCGCTCGTGTTATACTGGTTGTGCAACTGGTCACACTGGAGCATGCTCCAGTAGCAAAACCCTTCGTGTGTGCCGGCCTTAACGCGTGTTTGTGCCCTGGACGAGATGCCGGCTGACTACTGGAGGAAGAAAGGCCTAAGACTGCAAGCACTGACACGCGTTGATAGAGGTAGCTCCTTCAGGAGTGAAGCACCTTGTCTAAAAATACAATGCATTCATACAACTGAGTGGATAGAGGTTTTTCTCTAAGAACGTCTTAAAAATCGCTTTTGAAAAGCGCCTTACGTGGACACAAAAAAATCACAAATTATAACTGAACTTCAGACACTTGTACTACGTAATGTTATGAAGCCGTCTCTGTACGAAGTACGTTACTTGTGTGTTGTGTATCTTTTCACAGGCTATTGTTTGTGCTGGTATTTTCCCTAATACTATAAAAGTTGGTCTTGGCATAGAATCCAAAGGAAGAAGTGGAAAAAAGCGAGTCAGAGTCGCCTTCCGAACCAAGTAAGTATAGGCTTCTTTTTTAAAAAAAAAAAAGAGTAAGAAACTTGAAACTCAGTCGGGATTAAACCACGCGAACAAGAGCAGTGTTCGAAGATTGGTGAAGCGAGTGCACAAGGAGTAACGAGTGGCAATCGCGTTTAACTGACCCACATGATCCTCCCGTGGATTTCTTTTTTGGAAAGAGGGGCAACCCCTGATTCCAATGCGACTTCCCGAAGAAAGGCTACGTGTGTAGCTAAAGCCACCGGTGATAATTCATTCATGTGACGACATCGTAGCTTTCAAGCGCAATCATTTCTCTCAGGATAGATACGCGAGAAGATCACTCCTTACCCTGCAGGCCATGCGGAAACGTCACGGTCTTGAACGCGATAGATGATTCTTTGGTAGCTTATCTTAGCCTTTTTTCAACTATTTTTTTCACTGCAGAACTGATGGCCGTGTTTTCCTGCATCCCTCTTCGGTGAACTCTGACGAGAGACAGTTCCCCAGCCAGTGGCTTGTTTATCACGATAAGGTAATGACAGTAGCGGTGTATTAATAATAATAATAATAATAATAATAATAATAATAATAATAATAATAATAATAATAATAATAATAATAATAATAATAAACTCTATTTATATAGCGCCTATATCACTAGCTGTTCTAGGCGCTTTACAACACTGGCCTGGGGACTTTGCCAGACTGCTTATAACGCAGTTTACAATTAATGAAGTTGAGTATGAGTGCCCCCGTAAGGTCAATATCAAATTAAGACAGACACTAGGGGTGGTCACTGCCAGAGTTTTGTTACGTCCCTAGTGGTTCTTTTACGTCCCACAGAATCAGAGAATTATGAAGAGTTGTGAGACGGGGCCTACGGTTTATTGTCCTTATCCGAGAAGACTAGAAAGTCTAACCGTTTGTAGATATCATTACAAAGGCAGCACTTTCTCCTCAATTATTTTAAAGACCCTGAGTGTTGGTCCGGCCGGGATTTGAACCCGCGACCTCCCGCACGGTAGTCCGGCGCTCTACCACTGAGCTAACCGGTCGGCGGTCAAACAAAGCTCATACACTTTGATGAGCGGGAGGTGAGCTTTAAGGCTGGTTTTCACTAGCGACGCAAGCACAAGCGCAAGTATCAGTAGCTTATGCCAAGTGAAAGCGAACACTACGCAAGCGAACGCAAGCATAAGCGCAAGCACAAGGAAACGGAAAAATTTCTATCCTTGCGCTTGTGCTTGCGCTTATGCTTATGCTTGCGTTAAGCCCGATGAAATAAGCGCGCTTGTGCTTGCGTCGCTAGTGAAAACCAGGCTTCATTGGTGACAGAATTACTGGTAGTGGTCGTGATCATGATGATGGTGTTGACGATGATGATGGCGATTGTGTTCATGATAATAAGGACGATAGTGAGGAAGGTAATAATGATGACGACTGTAACGACCACGGTGAGGATAATGGTGGCGATGATGATGGTGATGATGATGGTGGCGATGATGATGATGATGATGATGATGATGATGGTGACGATGATGATGATGATGATGGTAACGATGGTGATGATGATGGTGATGATGGTGATGATGATGGTGATGATGATGGTGATGATGATGATGATGGTAACGATGGTGATGATGATGATGATGGTAACGATGGTGATGATGGTTATCTGATGATGATGATGTTAACGATGATGATGATGATGGTGATGATGATGGTGATGATCATGATGGTAACGATGGTGAAGATGATGATGTTAACGATGATGATGATGTTAACGATGATGGTGATGGTGATGGTGATGATGATGTTAACGATGATGATGGTGATGATGGTAACGATGGTGAAGATGATGATGTTAACGATGATGATGATGTTAACGATGATGGTGATGGTGATGGTGATGATGATGTTAACGATGATGATGATGATGGTGATGATGATGGTGATGATCATGATGTTAACGATGATGATGGTAACGATGGTGAAGATGATGATGTTAACGATGATGATGATGTTAACGATGATGGTGATGGTGATGGTGATGATGATGTTAACGATGATGATGGTGATGATGGTAACGATGGTGAAGATGATGATGTTAACGATGATGATGATGTTAACGATGATGATGGTGATGGTGATGGTGATGATGATGTTAACGATGATGGTGATGATGATGGTAACAATGGTGATGATGATGATGTTAACGATGATGATGATGTTAACGATGGTGATGGTGATAGTGATGGTGATGGTGATGGTGATGATGATGTTAACGATGATGATGGTGATGATGATGGTAACAATGGTGATGATGATGATGTTAACGATGATGATGATGTTAACGATGATGATGGTGATGGTGATGATGATGTTAACGATGATGATGGTGATGATGATGGTGATGGTGGTGATGTGGAGGAGGAGGAGGATTATGACAGTGATGGCGATGAAGAGTACGCTAGTGACTTTGTAAAAGATCGTGTCGATGATCAGAACAAATCCAGTGTTCATCATGGTTCTGTTTTCCGCTTGTTTTCTTATTCACAGGTGAAGTCGACGCAGGTGTTCATCCGGGACAGTAGCATGGTTCACCCAGTGGCTTTGATTTGCTTGTCTGGAAAAGAACTGCGGAAAATACGACACGGAATACGTTATGGTATGTATGCAATGTCATAAAGCGAATTCGTATCGTTTAGTGAACGGTTCCCGTATGAACTCGAATGGGAAATCATAATTTGAATAAGAAATGGAATGAAGAGTTCAGCCGGGTTGGTAAGGATTTTCTCCTGGAAAACTTAGATCGCAAGTAGATCCTTTTTCCTCCCAGATCTGTTGAATGAATCACTAGCGCGAAAATTGCATGCTTCGTAGAAATGCCTGGCGTCTCTCGACATTCACACGCAGGGAAGTTTTTCGAGTGGTACTCGCGTATTCTTCTCATAAGGGCAAGTTTATTTACAGGAACTGACTCATCCCCAGTTGGCAACACGTGGAACGAAAACGCGGGATGACCAGAGCCTGGTGCTAAGTATGGGATCAATATCATTCACAGCAATATTACCGGGGGAGGGGAGACCTCCCGTCCTCCTTCCCCTCAGTAAGAATAATGCAAGAGCGACTTAGTGAAATGAAAAACATAGCGAGAACTTTTCGTCCGAAAAAAAAATTACTCAAAAAGAATCATCATCATCATCATCATCATCATCATCATCATCATCATCATCATCATCATCATCATCATCATCATCATCATCATCATCATCATCATCATCATCATCAAGAAATATACCCAGGAAGCTCCACTCACCGAAGTAGTTTTCAGGGATCTCCTGCATCCAGATCGAATTGGAATTTGGAAATGTTTGTTTTTGAGGAAAGGGGAAAACCGGAGAACCCGAAGAAAAACCTCTCGGAGCAGAGAAGAGAACCAACAACAAACGCAACCCACATTGGGCCACATTGGTGGAAGGCGAGTGGCCTGACCACTACGCCAACCCTGCTCTGAATCCCTTCTTCTAAAGGATTTCATTCTTCATTACAACATTCGTTTCTTTTCCAGGTCCAGCTCAGTCAGCCCAGCAGCCCCGTGTGACCCTGGCTGTGGACGGTGACCGCTGGATGGCGTTCCATTGCTCACCAAGGCTGGCTAGAGTACTGCAGGCGATCAGAGAAGAGGTTAACAAGATGGTGTCATGCAGCATTTCTCCTTCGTCCATAACTAGCGCACTACATCATCACCATACTCAGTTAATCGAGGCTGTCAGCCTGCTGCTTACACTGCCAATAGAAGCATCCCTTTCTACTTACTACTAGAAATCTTGAATTTTCCCCCTTTACCATAACTATGAAGCTTAGCTCGTTAGTCAGAAGTCAGTCTTATTGACAAGACTATAAAAAGAACATTCATTTTCATCGAGCTAAACGAGGGATGATGTTCACTTGGGTTAAATCGTGTAAAGCTCACAGCAAACGTGATGAGAGGGATGAGAGATCTTGAGAGCGTTAAAGCGGCAGTCGGACTGTACGGGAGTCGCTAGGAGATAACGTGTGGTGCCAAACGGTGATAGTTACTGATGAGCTTTCATGTGGATCGGCACTCGTCGAAAATGCAGCAAATAATCTTGACCGCACCTCCACTAACCCAAGTAGTACCCTTTGTGTTGTGCGACAGTATTTGAGCCTTTGGCCTTATGTGTCTGTTTAGGTTTGCCATTTCCATTTGTCGTCAATATTTTAATAATAGGCTGATTTAAAAGGTCTTGATAAAAGCAGACAAGTTAATATTTTTAAAAAATGGACAACCACTTTGAGTTTAAAACAAGACATGTTTCTTTCGTTCAACGATAATCAGTTGTGAAATAGTTTACAGTTGTGATTTTATTTATACTACCATTGACGCGTACAATTTTTTAAAAAAAAATTTAAAAAAGGCTGATTTAGCAAAGACAACGGGGACTTCTTGACAACGGCGCACGCAGATCTAAAAACCGACTTGACCAATGGCAGAGCAGCAAATTGAGCACCGGAAGTCGTGTTCAGTTTTTTCCGCGCGCTCTCGCGTCCTCAAATGACGTTCCTGTTCTGTTGCTCAATTAGCCTAAAATGATACATGTTGCAACGTCGTGAAATAAGTCTTACCTCCACTTACGGACACCTCGCATCAGCGGAAATCAAGCCACGGCCCCTGGCGATATCTCCACTGAAACTGCAGTTTCATAACCTGCAGGCGGGCACAATTCGGAAGCGGAAGCGAAAGTGGAAGCGCAAATAAAGACTTGATTGAAACTTCATGGGTTGAACTGACCTAACCTCGTTCCCAGCGCTTTTTCCCTCACTTCGAACGAGGTTGGAAATGAGCAGCTGACCTCTTGATGGTCGAGCACAAACAGTGCTTCTACCCGTTAATATTACACCTTTGTCTATTTATTCCTCCATTTAGCGACAGTGTGCAGTTTTTGAAAAGTTTCTCCCCTCCAGCTACTAAAATATCCACAGGTTTTTTATGTTCATGCAACGTAGACCTGTGAATACTAGTAAAAGGCATCACTGACACACTGCTACCAGAAGTACCCTGTCTGGGTCTTTCAACCTCCCCTAAGTGGATTCCTATGCCCCGCACCAAGGGCGTTTGCTTCTGGGAAGTTGGAAGCAAATGACAAGGTTGTGATCTATGAGAGTTTATTGCGCACGTGTCATCGGATTCCCCGTGGGGTCGACCACCGGGCCATTTTTTTTTTAATATCATTTATCTTATATATATATGTATTTTATATTTATTAAGAAATAATTTTATCATTTGAAATTGTAATATATTACTATATATAATTTACATTTTTTTTTTCTATTATTGTATTTCTGATTGTAATTTATATTAACTTGATGCGAAAGCGCTGTCAATTAATAAATGTAGATATAGATGTAGATGTAGAATACAAGGAGATGGATGGGATTCTTTGCCCGAGGGTAGGGGAAAATCTCGACAATGTTTTATCAAAGATTAGGGGGTGGGGGAATTCACAAGTTTGTAAAGGATGTCAGGGGGCCGATTATCTGCTGAGAGACACCTCACCCAAAAGACTTTGTATTACAAGATTCCCCGAACCCCTGGGGAAATTCTTCAAGTTTGCTTGCCTGAATTCACAATCCCCCTGGTTAGATCTGGGGTCATCCACACGGGGAAGCCGAGGACATGTGCATTATTCTTACAGCTGCAACATACCGGTTGCTAAGGGAGGCTCCATTTTCGCCGCACACTGGGGTCCGGGCTGGTAATCGAGCCTGTTGCTAAGGCGGTTCACATGCGTATGCATCGGTCACTTCCGCTTCCCGCTTCTATAACGTGTCCGCAACCTTTCCTTGGAACTCCTCCTCCAGACGCCTTTTACTACCGGCAAAAGTTACCAGCAGCTTATAGTACAGCTTGTGCAGTGAGTTTGTTCGAAAGAATCGGTGGTCCTGTAATTTCGTGCTTTGTTGGTCTGAGATATCCATGTCCTGCATGCTGAAACTTTGAAAACCCCAGTGCGAAGAAACCTTTGCGTGGCTAACCTACTCAAATGTCATTTTAACCGTATTTTAAATCATTCCTTTTTAAAAAAAAACCTGAGTCTTCGCGTAATTAATTTTTGATACAACTTGCGCGCGACCAAAAATGGGGCACTCTGTGAGTGCATGTAGCTACTGCATGCACGCTTTGCGGGCCTATCCTACCACCACGGACTTTCAGTCATTCGGACAAATAACTTAAATAACACACAGAGGCTCGGGTGCTGCTTAGTGCAGTAGCCACAAAAAAATACATAAAATGGCTAGCTTTATCGAGGTTGGTTGGTCTCTACTTATAACTTAGAACTTAAAATAAGTACTCCCATGAGCTAGAGATTCCTCTAATACTCAGGGAGGGGCTGGTCAACGGTTATTTTTAGAGCCTGCGGAGGTGAGGGGGCACTTTTAGTGATGTAATGGCAGGCAAAGCAAACTGCTTAAAGCACCTTAATGTGTCGCTTGACACGACTCCATAAGGGAGCGGATTCCATAGACGAATGGCTCTTGGAAAAAAGAGTAGTTAAAAGATAAAACATTAGCATGTAACTGTTGGTAACAGAGCTGGTGGCGTCGAGTAGTTCTAAGTTTGCTGTAAGAGCTTACTGATTCGAGAATATTGCATTGTACTAGGTTATTGTGAAACTTAAAAAAAGGTACTGATTGGTTAAGAAGACGCCTCTGTTCAAGGTTGTCCCAGCCTAAGGTGTTAACTAGCTTGGAAGTACTTGTAGAGGTTTTATAATTGTTACAGACAAAGCGGGCCGCGTTCTTCTGGACTTGTTCAAGATGGTTAACATCACAGTCAGTCTAAGGTCCACAGAGAAGGGAAATTATCCAAAATTAAATACTGAGAAAATCATTTGTTAAAAGAGAATAACCCTCGTCCGTGTAAGAATAGTGACAGGCGCTAGAAAGGGGAAGGGAAGGAAGAAAGAGCTCTCTGCCCTCGCTTCGCGCGCGGCGTGCGCGCGCTTTCCCTTTTCCATTTGGTTTTCCACCGCCTGCCACGCAGGCTGGTGTAAGAAGTGTGACTTCTTACACCAGTCCCTTCGTGTAAACTCTTCAGGAGACTAGTTGCAGGGACTAGTCCCCTCGTGTGTGCCGACCTTAAGGGAGGGGCAGAAAAAGGCGAATCTGTAAGTTGCTGACTAAAAATTTCCGTCAGCTGTACAAAATTCAGTACAAGCCTCAAGCGCCCCCTGCAAAACATTGAGGGACAGTTAACAAAGTCTAACTTCTTAAGCCGCTGCTTGAGACAATCAGTGGGCCTCCAAATATGTATTTAATGTTTTTAGTCTGGGATGCAAGCCTTCATGTTACCATTAGCAGCAGACATTGTTTACATATCATTGCTGGCAACAATTGAAAATGGCCTGGAACGCGGTTTTGTCAAACACGCTCTAAACTAACTTTTAATAACCGACCCTGAAAGTCCCTCAATTTAGCCTTCTATGTCCAGTTTATTTGTTCAAAGGCTGGCAGACGCCATGTTCAACGTCAAAAGACAAAGCTAGAAGTTTATTCCGCACGCCTGGAGCCCTGATTAGATGAGCTCCTGCCCACGCCAAAGACAAAAATATTCTTGCCAGAGGCGACCAAATAGCGGACGATGAAGCTGCCGGCGCAATCGTTTGTATTTCACCGTGAAGAAGGATGCGTTGCGTGACCATCTAATTCGGAAAAAAAACCTTTGCTTTATGTCCTTTATGAGGCATATTTTCTGTAAGAAGTTCTTTCTATAACAATTCGTTATTATTGTGCCTTAATTAAAGTTTTGATTAATGATAAATAAATTTTATGTATTGGATTCTCTAGTGGGTCTTGAACAGGTAATTGCGGTATTTGTATTGGCTTTTCGAACCTTTTATTTGTTGCTGTGGCAACACTGTACAACATGCATGCACGCGCATTTAGAATCGGCGCATTTAGAATGCGCGGAGTGATGTAATGAATAGTAAACTTGAACTTGACCGCTTATTTGTTACTCTTCCCGATCTTGGAGGGCATCACAGCTCTTCTTGTCGATGTCTGGCGATTGTTTTCCCTTATGCAGGTGAGCTGAAAAAGGTTTAGAGGCAGACGAAAATCGTAAGCTTGGTTTTACTAATCGAACCTTCAAGAAATTGTTGAGCTTAACAATCGATCGTCGTTCTGGACCATTATTTAACTGAACGATGTTATCTCCTGTTGTGAGCGTTAATGTCGGAAATATCATTGACTAAGAGTTCTTGGAAAGCCGTAAAGATCTTTACTAACAAAGGAATAAATAAACTGAGCTGTTTTAACAGAAAACAACGCATACAAGATGGCGACCACCAAATTATCACTTTCCGGTCAAGCCGATCATAAGATCGGCCGATCATCAAAGACGGTTACTTTTTTCATCAATGGCGATCGAAATTTCCGAGGACATGTAATGGTCATCACTGCTAGGAGATTTAGGAACGTAAACATCCTATTGAACGAGCTGGGACGTTTGACGTCCTTCAAGGATTTACCCCTGGGAGTACGATATCTGTTTGCCCTTGATAGCGGCGTCAGAGTTGACAGCCTGGATCAGTTAATTGACGGCAAAGCATACGTTTGCTCGTCGCACTTACGTCTGAGAAAGGTCTCGTACGGAGGCAAGCTACCTTTGGCTCTTTGGGGCTCCAGACAGCTGGTTGAATTGCCTGATATACATCGAATGGCGAACAGCGAGGCAAGGCGACGACCGCTTGGTGTTAAAGCGATGGAGCGTTCTAGGCAACGTTCTAGGCAACGTGGATATTCTGACTCAAAATCTATTCCAAACGACAACAGGGTAAATATGAAGCCTAAGATTGTAACTGTGATCAGAAATGGACCACATAAACCTCGTACAGTCGTGAAAACTCTTTTAAACAAAAGGACAGCGCAGAAACTCGAGCAAGTTCTTGATGAAGTTGCAAACTCCTTTGGAAACACCGGTGGGTTGAGCCCGCCGAGGAAACTGTACACGGTAACGGGTCATCATGTCCGCGAGGTGGAGGAGTTATTTCGGGACGAAAATAACATTTTTATTGCTGTGGGCAGTGAAAAATTCAATCCTGATGAGATCGAGAATATTTTGGAAGATGTAAATCAAAGCACCAGCTCGAAAAAGCATTCTAAACAAAAGCAATCGAAAGTGGGTAACGAAGGAATGTCACACAGCAAACAAAGAAAAGACAAAGATTTTGAACAAGCAAAACCTATCAGCACAGCCGAGGAAAACAAACTACCAAAGCTGCCTGACATCCATGCTAAAGTTGAGAATAAAACAAAACAGGAAAGTAAGCTTAATAACAAACCACATGTGCCAGCGAATTCAAGAGCTAAACGATCGCAAGCTAGCCACGGGAAAGCGATAAATGCTGTCACACGTAGCCCGGAAAGGAAACCTCAAAACGGGGTGAAACTTCCTCAGATCGGTAATAACAACTTGGTGTCCAAACCAGAGAAAGAAGAAAAAGCGAATGCGGCGATATATAAACCTAACAACGAGGCGAATAAGAGTGTTTTTGGATCTCAAAATGCACGTGATGAACTCAAGGAATCGGAGCTCAAGAATGTAAATAATGAAGATCTTAGCAGTGAAAAACCAACAAAGAAAGAGTCCGTCGGTAAGAAACATAGCGTCAGCAACAATAAAGCTCGAAAGAAAGCATCAAGAGATGACAGTGGAATTATATCAGAGGACGAGGTCAAATATGGAACAGTTACAGACAAAAGCGTGGAAGATGTTTACCTCATCGGCAAGAAAATTGGCGATGGCAACTTCGCTGACGTGCGTGAATGCATTGATAGGATAACCAAGAAGGACTTTGCTCTGAAAATTGTGGACAAAAGTAAAATTCGAGGCAAAGAAGAGATGATCAGAGACGAGATAGACATTATGCGGAGATGCAAGCACCCAAACATTGTACGAATGTACGAAGATTATGACACCCCCCGCCATATTTACCTTGTGATGGAATTGATCAAGGGGGGTGATCTTTTTGATGCAATTTCATCTTCAGTGAAATTCACAGAAGATGTCACACGGAACTATGTCACGGACATTGGTAAATCCCTAGCTTACCTACACAAGAGAAAAATTGTTCACAGAGATCTCAAGCCGGAAAATCTGTTGGTAAGTGCAGTATTTGTAGTGCAGTTGCTTGGGAGAAACCAACTGCTTGCAGGGTAAAAATAAAGTTAACGTAAGGAAAAAAGCTGAAGTACAAAAATATAAAGAGATGGTCACACTTACAGATTTTAACTGCAGAAATGTTATAAACCGTCTACATTCGAGGTGAACTGGAGAGAAAAATAAGTTCATGCATGAAATAAATGAAGAAGTTTCTTCACGTTTACTCTTGAAGATGACAATTAGAACATAAAAATGAAAAAAAGCTATAAAAAGGACGTCATAGAGAGATAATTTAATGGAGGAAACCAAGGATTCAAGAAAGACATTTAGTGGATAAATGTTGTCTTTGTTTTGCAAACACAATAGAAGTACAATGCATTAAAGCTTGGCTTATTGAGCAAACAATCCTCGGCTATTTTGATTAAAAACGGTCCCTTAATTTGTTTGATTTATTTGGTTTCTAACAGCATTATGATGAAACCATGGAAACTCTACACGAAGTCAGCAAGACGTTTGCCTTGCAAACATAATTCATTAGTGAAGCACCTTTTATTTGTAGAGTGAAATTCTATGGCTAAAATCCTTTTAAAAGTCTCGCTTGGCGCTAGTGTTGGTAAATCGGAGTTTTATTGAGCAGAAATTTCCTGTGGTGCTGTTGTAGATAGGATGGCTGGTTACAGAGAACTGATTTTCAGTGGGCACTATATTCTAGTATTTTCACAATTTGTACTTTGTTACTTGTCTTGACTTACCAAGACATTTATATACAACTCACTTTTTGTAGATTCATTGTTCCTTTTCTTTCGTTTTTAATAATTTTTTTTATTTGAAAACCTATTCTTTGACAGCTCAAAAGGTCTAATATCTAATCATGCGCCATACGTTTGTAGATTCAATATGAGCCATTATCAATTCTATTTCCATTGTTTTACATTTGACGTCTTTGGTTGTCATTCGTGATTAATCAAATCCCGTTTTCATTAATTAAATGTGTTTACAGCGGTAATCCGCTTTTATTCCTGAAATCCCTTTTTCATAAATGCACGTTTCATTTTCTCTTAAGATAAAATAAATAAATGAAACTCTTGTGATCATACAGCCAACCCCGTGTTATCGGATTATTTCGAGTTCAAACAGGCGGACACGTCTTTTAGCATCTATGGAAGCTTGTAATTGATTTTTCTAAGGTGTCGTTTTTATGCAATTCCCCGAAAACGTAATAAGCGTTTTTGTCCGCGCTTACGTTTGGGTATCGGTTCCGTTTTTATTTCTTGTTTCAATGTTGACGGAAGGCAAAAAGGCGTTAGGAAGGAGGTAATCGTTTTAAGACGGTAGTACATCTGCCGAAAATGTATCTTAGCGGAGCTAGAGTGCAAGCGCGCTTGTACGTGGAATCATCAAAATCGTCGATTTTATCATTTTTTTTATTTATTTTAATCTTCTATGACCTTGAAGTGTGTACATCTTAACTCAGTTGCTGTATTCGGCTTGACAGGTTCACAAGAAACCCAATGGTCAAACGATCCTCAAACTAGCAGACTTTGGCTTGGCTATGGAGGTGAAAACTCCAATCTTCACAGTGTGCGGAACACCAACCTACGTCGCACCTGAAATCCTGGAGGAGGCTGGGTACGGGCTCAAGGTAGACATGTGGGCAGCGGGTGTCATCACCTATATCATGCTCTGCGGTTTCCCGCCATTTCGCAGCGCCAAACGGGACCAAGATGAACTCTTTGATCTGATCATAGAGGGCGATTTCGAGTTCCTGTCCCCCTATTGGGATAACATTTC
This sequence comes from Pachyseris speciosa, assembly GCA_016490735.1. Lineage (NCBI taxonomy): Eukaryota > Metazoa > Cnidaria > Anthozoa > Scleractinia > Pachyseridae > Pachyseris > Pachyseris speciosa. Next base: position 565,243 of record JAEMWC010000024.1, read on the forward strand.
CAACGACGCCAAGGATCTGATTGCCAAACTGCTTGTTGTGAGTCCCAACGATCGATTCTCTGCAGAGGAAGTGCTTGCTCACCCTTGGGTAAAGAGCACTCCTGATTCCGATCTCGATCGCCAGTTACTCGGTCGAAAGGTCTTGCCGCGGAGGAAGTTTAAAGCTGCAGCAATTGCGGTGCAAGGAGCCAAAAGATTTGAAAGCTTAGCAGAACAGTTTCAGCGTCAACAGAGGGAGAAAGTCATCGTCAGGTGACAAGATGAAGGGTGGCTTCCTGCAGTCGGTGAAACGGAATTGCTTTCGGCAGTTCTTTGAGGTCATCCTAATGCAACTGGCGTAAACAGCTCACGGTTTTGGTTTCCCCATCAGAACAAAGCTTTTCACTTCAGCTTGACATACGAATACGTTATCGTTTGTTGCTTAGTAACCAGTCTTCTGTAAATCGCTTCTCAAAAGGTGCGCTTGGTGATTTTTCCTCTGCTAGTTTCTGTGCGAACATGGAAGTTGTTTCCTGTTCTACGACATTCGACTGTTTTTCGACTTCCCGCTGCGGCAACCCTTGATAGCCGTAATCCCTTCTGTATGTTCTCGTATCGTTCTTACGCTACCGACCTGAGCTAAGTAATGCAGACAGAAAACATCTGGAGGTGCTACGCAGCCTTTGGAAAAAGAGCCTGCAGTCAGTAATGCGGCATTCGACTTTATGAAGTTCGCGCATTTCGTAACCCTATCAAATGTTTTCTTAAAGCTCTCTTCAGGGCAGTTTACTTCAGCAGTGAAAAGAAATATTAATGAAAATCAAGTGGAATTTTTTGAAACAGTAATCTTGAAATAAGAAAACCATCTCGTCCAAAATGATTTTCGTGGCTTCGACTTGCCGATTTTGAATAGTAGTATTTATATTCAAATGTGTATAGATTTATTATAGTCTTTGTTATCCATTTCCTTGTAACCTGCTGGAGTTACAAACCACAAAATAACAAGTGAAAAAATATATTAGAGGAAAAGTACACCACACAAATCTTTGTCGGCTAGAGGGAAATTTCTTATGCGGTGCATATCGAACACAAAGATTTTTGTACAGATAATATTGAATAACTTTGTTGATGTCTATATTTTGATAATTAATAGGTACAAATGAAAATTGATTAAATTATTTATTTATTAAGAAGACGCGTTGGCTTTGTAGTTTACAATCCTCATACTTTGGACAGTGGGGCATTATAAATATTTACACGAACACCCCAGTTGTTAGGGGGCCTGACAGGCTGCCTATGTACACACTGTCCTCAGAGCCAAGCTGAATTGAAAGTGAGTAAGCCACTGTACCTTTGAGAATGGAGCACAGGAACAAAGAGTGTCGGTGTTATATATTGCAAGTTTGATGCGCTAAACAAGCATACCAAACGCTGAGCCTTTTAGATGTGTGAAGTGGTGTTCCTGATGTCACTTATTTCCGGGGCGCCCAACGAGCCAAATCAACCAAAAGCTGTAGAAAGGCATTTTTAAGTACCTTATGGTGTTTGAAGTCTGTTTAAAGGCTAGGGAACTATTTTCTTTCCGAAAATGGTAGCTGACGTTTCTGACAGCCAAAAACAGCAATTATGACCTTTCCGAAAACCGTAGGGGCTATGATTTCCCAATTGCGAATCTTTTAGGCCACGTTTTAATTACGAAAATCCGAGTGCACTCTTTAATCGACGCCGAAAACCCAAGGCGAATTACCCTCCACCGAACAGATATCTACCGAAACTTGTCGTTGCGTGCCCCTGTTATTTGGCAACTGATTCTTTTCTCAGGCTGTATGTAGGAATAGCCCCCTTCGCAGCCGTTAATTAATTGTAAAGTTACGCAAACCTTTTCCGTGGTGGGAAGGAGCTTTGCGTGACTTCTCGCGTTTGTGAAACATACACGATCTCGTTAAGCCACATATTTGACTTAAATCACTTGACCACTAACACCCAAATTGAGACGTCACAGGCCTAAAAAGGACGTGTCGACCAATTTTTTTTTCTATTTTGCCACACCACAAATAATATTATAATGAAAACAAAAAAAGATAGAACGAATAGACTGAGGTAACAATGGCGAGGGAGCCTAGACTGGAAACTATGTAGCTTATGTTAGGTCTCCTCAGTTATTATTAAGATTCAAATAAGATGCAAAGTTGATTTCTGAGGTCCGATCTTAAATCGCACACGCGGCTTACCAGAATTCGATTTGTGGTAAGTCAAAGACTTGATTAGTTTAAGCGTAATACTCCAGCTGGATTTGCGGAACCAAGTACGTTACTTCTCCATCGTTCCGGAGAAAATCTTCTTCCCCTTGGATATCAAAATGCACTTTCTTGATAAGCGTAACAAGTCGATCAACCCTTTCTTTAAGCTGCTGTGCTTCATCTAGGCGTTTCATTTTTTTGTATTTTGGCCTCGTATACGACCCTTCAGGAACCACGCGATTTCTGAAAATCGAACGCGACTTTAGTCCCATCCAATTCAAAAACTGATCGGTCATAAAATCAATGATCTCGTGTTCGTTGGACTGAAGATCGTTGTCTTGTTTCACTTTCTTGAAATTCTCAATTATAATTGACAGAAACATGTTGATGAGAATAAACACCACTCCAATACTGTAGAAAAAGAACATTATTGGACCAAGAACTCTGTTAGTCCGCTCTAAACTGACGTAACTAAACTTTCCAAGCATCACGCTGATCAGAGTTTCAACTGTTGTCACAAAAGTGTGGAATTTATACAACTCGTGAGAGAACACCAAGTAACAGAGGTGAGAGAACCCGACGAAAACGAGCCCGAAGATGATTCCGAAGTGAACGAGTTCCCGAGCGGCTGATTTGATTGTGCAACCGAGTAGCGACATCCGGCGATTAAACCTGAAGAGTCGGAGAAACTTGACCGATGTCATGAAGACCACGAAGGCGTAAACGTAGCCGAACAGTTGATCGACCACAGCGAGATGGTGGAAGTCCACGAACTGTCCAGGATTCTCACGGAAGGTCTTCTTGGTGTATTTGTCGAGGCCAAATCTGATCGCGTAGAGGATGATGGCGGTCCATGACAGACCTATCAGTGTCAGCTCGATCCATGTCCAAAACTCTGTCATGTAGTCCTTTAGCGCTGTCTTTAGAAACCGTTTAAATTCACGATAGGTGAATAACAGAGTAAAGAGAGCAAAGGAAACTTCACAAACGAGCACAAATATAAGAAAATGCCCCACGTAGCGATCAATCCGTGTGGACAGTAACTGGATAAACGGAAAAACACCTCCCGCAGCTGTAAACTCCAACAATAAGTTAGCAACGCAGTAAAGATTGTTGTGTCCGTTGTATACCGTAAACTCGACAAATACCGCACGCGTGTACTTATCTACCCAGCCATTGGATTTTAAGTCATTTAAAACAGGGTACGCTTCGTCAACAGTCGCACCTAAGTCAACTTTGTAGCCGCCGCCACGGTACAGCGCAAGATGCCCCAAGAAGGGACGCGTTTTTAGTTCAGCAGTTGACTTGTAGTGCCATGCGCTGCATTCTGAATTATAAGTGCTGTTCTGATTGGCTGGTTTCCATCCGGGTGCATAGTTGGGAGTTTGATCCTCAGCATCCCAGGAGTAAGGCTCGTCACAGGCCCCGAAGTGTGCCCCAAATACTCGGTGAACGTCACAAGTGCCTAAAATAAAGGGACATGAGGTGAATTTTAAATAAGAAACGCCAAGATGCGTTCAGTTGTATTTTTTATGCCCAACATTTTCCCGATTGCAGAAACGTTTTCTTAGGAGTTCCTTACAACTTGCCAACGAAGATCTTGCAGAGTTTAATCAACTCAAAAACTGATTATCCACAAACGTTTCGTTTACTCTAGACGAATCTCCATTTGCAATTGAACATCATCAAATCCATTCTTTAATGACAAGGGAAGCAAAAATTCTTCTGTGGTAGAGCACCGGACTAGCGTGCGGGAGGTCGGTGGTTCAAACCCCGGCCGGACCAACACTCAGGGTCTTTAAATAATTGAGGAGATAGTGCTGCCTTTGTAATAACATCTGCAAATGGTTAGACTTTCTAGTCTTCTCGGATAAGGACGATAAACCGTAGGCCCCGTCTCACAATTCTTCATAATTGATTCTGTGGGACGTAAAAGAACCCACACACTGTTCGAAAAGAGCAGGGGACGTAGTTCCCGGTGTGATGGTCTATCTCTCTCTGATGATTAAATGCTCGGAGATATTAGCTGCACAAGCTACTCTAAAATCCGAGGGTAAATAATGTGATGATGATGATGATGAATGACAAGGGAAGCAAAAATTCTTCTGTGTGTTCTTAAAATCAATTCCCACAGGAAAAAACAATTTTAAAACTGCAAAAAATGGTGCTTTAGTAAAATCCCCAAGGTTGCCATTTCGCAAACTGAAAAATAGACTTCCGCAAAAATTTAATTTAGTATGTACTTTAATTCCATATTTTATGTGAGGTTAAAGACACTCAATTGTTGTAGCACATACCGCTTTTCACTCGAAGCTGTCTGATACGGGCCACGCCCACAACATACGACATCTTGTCATTTAGGAACCCAGGCTCTCCGAAGTTGCCGTTGTACCAGACACCGTTGTAGAGGCCTGGAACTAGAGTCTGGTTCATCCATTCCCAGAAGTCGATAATATTGGTGACCTACAGGTTCAATTAGGACCAAACGTGACATCAACAGAAGGCGAAGACAATTTTGGCACTATCCAGCAGATAATTC
>JAEMWC010000024.1:575000-577500 GCA_016490735.1 Pachyseris speciosa
AAAAAAAAAAATTTTGGTACCCAAGGGAACATGTGTGGGATACACTGTCCACAATGCATTGCAAACTTTGCAACTCATTAACATTAACGGACTTACAACCCGACATTATGTTATGTGGTTTGTAAGTTACGGCGGGACTTAAGTCGAATTGAGTGAAATTTTAAAGAGTTTAAAAAAGGGTTGAAAATGTACAAAAATGTTGTGAAACACCACCAGACAGTTGACACCCCACAAGGGCACTGAAGGTTGCTAGGCAACTGATTTGGTGTCCATTTACTAATTTTCCACTTCAAATTCCAATTTTAAACCTTCGTTAAATCTTCAATATTCCCAATTTCCCTAAATTTAACAAATCCTTTGAGAAAAATTATCTCTTCCCAAATATGCCCAAAAATCACCGGAAAATTTACAAAATATCCCACTGTACAGCTTCGTGTGATGAGCATAGGGATTTTGGATTGCTCGAAACGCGAAGAGATATTAACGTCTAATCCATGCCAAGCGACACAAAAACGGTGTTTAGGTTAAGTCCCGCCTTAAGGCGAGCAGCTTACTGTTGGAGAAAAATAGAGAAACTCTGTCCTTGAGAAACCTTCAAAGAGGTCATGGAATCAACACGTGAGGTACTCAAAGGAACTTTACCTTCCGGCAGAAAAAAACAGTTGCTGACCGGTTATGACAAAACCTAAAATATCAACTTTTTGTGCCTGTGCCATAAAACGCACCAAGGAAAGATAAACACATAAAGTAAAGTAAATTTAAGCAAAAGATTCCTTTAGGTCTTTTAGGATAATGTCAGAACTTTGATGTTGGCTACGATCCTAAACAAACCGACCTTGCAGAAAGAAAAGAAAAGACGAAGCAGCAGAAAATAAAACTCATTCCTATACAGCGTTTATTCTGTACCTTTCTCCTGATCTTGAGTTTCATCCTGGTACAGGTAGTAATAAATGTCAGAAGATAAAAAGTCTGGCACCTCTCCCTCGAGATTGTCTCTATCTTGGTTTTTCTCCCCTTTTGAATTCCTTTTATTACCTGTCGATGATGCACCAACTTTACTCTCCAGCAGTGAGCAGAAGAATTCCTCGTCCCATGAATCCTTGCGCGCGGCGGCCACCGGCGAGCGAATGCTTGTTAAATTCTTCAGTGTCACTTGTTTTTGCTTGAGAACTCCTCGCCCGATTGGTGAATCGGTTGGAGTGATATCGCTCAGTGACACAGCAGTTTGTTTACGAGCTTTAGGCCGCTCAGTTGCTGAGATTTTGGCCTCCTTTCTAGTTGTTATTCTTTCCGCGTATTTCTGTTTGGCTTTCGGGCTCGCGGATCTGTTCCTAAACAACTGAACTATGAACAAGTTGATTGGAAAGACGATTAAGCTTGACTGAATTCCAATGATAATCTCGTGCCATGTGACTTCGAAGAAGCCGAAGTCTATTAGCACGCTGTTCTGTTTCTTCATAGGCGTTCGATACCAGAGCACGTTAGACAACATCGAACACATCAGAAGTGATAAACAGCACGTGACGCGCTGCACGCGTGTAAAGCGACTGCGCACTGGGCGAAAGGCGATGGAAAACCACAAATGCCCGTCAGAGAAGTCACGTGAAGTCTTGGTTTTGAACAGATGGACGAAGTCGCTCAGCTCCTCTTTTCCCGCCACTGGGAACAGCCTGTCAACCTGTCCGTCACCCTCATCGCACGCCAGCCAATGGTTGCACAGAAAGAAGAACTTCTCATCAGTTTCTATGTCCCGGATGACCACTTGTGAGAGAAACCATGACGGGCTTTTCCCGGTATTGTCGTGCCAAACACGGATGAATGTCAGACCTCCCAGGCAATCTGAAGTAGTGACAAGATAGGAGTCAACACCTCCTGGCTGTAAACATAATCTGGAAGTACTTTTCAGCATGTGCACCGAGCTTTGACCATCCTCACCGGCGATGAGAATGGAGACACAAGCTGTGGTGCCTGCATTCTTGCCTCTTCCAGTGTGAACTGTTACCTCATAGCGATACCGATCTGATGAATCATTATCCAGTACTGGTACCAGACCAACCTGAAAGAAAACAAAAAAAAAAGGTTTTTCTGCGTTGGCGAATGGACTTTGCGTGCGTTAGCGAATCGACTTGTAGGCGTAGTAAAGGCCAGACAGTTCCTCTTCCAATAATGCACAAAAACATGACAAAATTGCCGCTGGCCTGAAGACCATTAATATCATAATGCACGAAGAAAGCACATTAATTTTGACGGGGTTCCACTCAGCAGTGATTTTCTTCGTTACCTATCTGGGTTATTTTACCTTGGTGATGTCTTTTTTGTCCTTCCTTCTCGCCCACACCAGTCCCAAGATGTACAATCCAATGATAACACAGTAGGTGGCGAGTAGCGCGGGGTGTTTGTGTATGTCAGCCAGTTTCTTGATTGAAGCCTTGATATCCAGCTTGTTTGGCGGAATGAAAAGATCTGCACCGAACCATGTCAAATGGGTACACTGGCACTG
>JAEMWC010000024.1:582500-657500 GCA_016490735.1 Pachyseris speciosa
GGCGGTCATGTCTGCTCCAATACCAATCGCCCTTTCTATTTCATTTCCGTGCGCGAGGGTTTTGTTCTTCAATTCGTCTATCGTGATAATCCTTGGTTTCACCTAAGGGGGACAAATGAAAAATATAACATAAAATAAAATAAATAAATAAATAAAAATAATAATAATAATAATAATATATATATATATATATATATATATATATATATATATATATATATATATATATATATATATAGCATGATGGTTTTTTGCCCTTGATATCGCACCTCGCTTATGTGATCACTTGAAAAATTGCGCGCTTTTTGGCTGAATTATTGTCGGGGAAAATCTTTGGCTCGAGGTCGTGACGTACAGACCAAGTGCTCAAACGTTTTTTATGGCAACGACAAATTAAAAAGCACCGGAAGAGTTGTGCCGGGCTTGCGATAAACTAAGTTACGCTGGTAAGGGATTTAGATTGACTGACAATAGTTGAATTACCTTGAAATCATCGCAAATTCTCCCCCTCCCTCACATTCCCACGAAAATTACCAAAACAAAACAAAGACAACAACAATTAAACAACCAAACGACAAAAAAAAAAAAGACAAAAACAAAAAAAACAAAAAACAAAACAAAACATGAAGGCTTGTGTGTTGTTCTTTTTATTGTAGATGTCTGTGTGGGTTACGCCAGGGATAACTTAAAATCAAGTATTCACTTCACTCATCACTTTATTTCAATAATTTAAAATATACAATTTAGAAAAATACACAACCCACATGTAGCAAAGCTAGTCGAGGCGGGTTGTAACTTACGATCAAATTGAGCAAAAAAGATTATTAATAAATCAAGTAAACTATAAATAAATAAATAGGTATACACATACATTCACAGATAGCTAGCATTTACACGAGTAGAGCAAGAACCCATAATAGGGCAAAATGGCGTTTAGAAAGAAACAACACCTGTGTTTCTAACTTGCTTTCCGCAGCCTCTCCATAAGCGTCCATTATTATGACCACAACCTCAATGATATGACCATCCTCCTTCTTCCCGGCAGGCAGTAAAAACCCAGCTTTTGTTAAAGAGGGACCATGGAAGAGCAGTGAGCCATCATTCATATAGGAGCTTGTATCGGTGCTTTCACGAGGATGCGAGTAAAATATTTTATAGGTCAGCGGTTCATGTTCATCCTGCCAGCCGCTACATGAAAAAGCGAACCTTGTTTCCATCTCCTCGCCTGTTTTAGGCATGACGTCACACTTACCTCCCTTGGGTGGGTGATTGGTTATAATGTTATATTCAGCAAATCCTTGGGATCCTGGAAAGAATGTACTATTTTACTTTGGGTACTCTGGTTGTCTTCTCCACATCATCTACCCTACGCTACCTTTTCCTCCTCACACCTTGTTGATTAAATAGAATGATGTAATCAAGGTATACGCAGTGCATGCATGGTATGACTCCCATGATGCAATATGGTGCCACTCTCACCATATGCTCCATGTTTGTAATGGCGTCGACTCTACATTAAATGTTGCTGTGTTTATTCCTTGCTGCACGTTTCACTCTCCACCCAACTCAATCAACACACCTCTCCTCTACTCTTCACACCACCCCTCTTCTCTTACTTTACTGAAGATCACAAAATAATTTTATCATGTTAATAATATCTTTCCTCCTTGAATAATTCTGAATTCTGCCTATTTTTCCTCTGGCCGGTTCATTTTGTAACTACGTGTACAGTGTTGTGCAACGTTACAATGTTGTGTTGGCTTGAATTGGCTTGGCTTGATCAAATGAAGTTACCTAACGTATTACCTCTACGATAATTTTGATGTTAAGAATTTTCTAATAAATGTATAAATTCTTTTTTAACCTGAGGTAGGCCTGCTAGCGACGACTCTGATCCGATATGAAGTGCCACTGTTAAATGTTTTCTCACGGATTACCGCACTCTGAGCATTTTGAAGAGTGAGGGCTCGGTCTGGCCACACTGGAAAAGGGACTGACGCTTGTACGTCTTCTGCTGACCAGTTATAGCTGATGGTTTCGATATCGTCACAGTTTGGACACGTGGTTGTCAGTATCAGTCTCCTGGAAGGATTTAAGTACTTTCCACAATTTGATTCACAACTGGATTGGATGAAAAGAAATGTAGGTATAAATAAAAAGCTTTCTTACAGACTATGCAGACTCGAGGGCTTTTCCCAAGCGTAAGAAAAGCTCTGGTTAAAGGTTTAAGACGAAATCCGCTAGAAAATCGAGCAATTTCAGGTTTTAGTGGACAAAAATATGGTACCAGAATAATTTTAAGTATTTTACAATCATTTTTACATTTTCTTAAAGCTAAATACATAGGTAATTGCCTGAAATAACACCGAAAACAATTTCCCATGGGAACGAGAACTTGTGCAAACACAGACAAAATTTCAGTTTCATTTCACCAGTACTTTCAAGTGTTTCATTCATTACTTCAACATTCGTTTTTAACGTTTGGTGTTGCTAGAAATGATTTTTTTTGAGAAGATATTTAAAGCACACGTACAGAAGTTTGCAATACGATGAAAATAATCTTGGTACAAGGTTTTTGTCCACTTGTTACTCGAACTTCTGGTGGATTCCGTCTTAAACAACCTTCATTTTCTTGCTCATTGTGTATCTTCGACTGATTTCTTTTATAAACCGAGAGAAGACGGACAACTCACTAAAGAGTGGTTTCTTGCCGTTTAAGTCTTTTGCGCTCTCAGGTTCAATTCTCGTTAACTTTGTTTTAAACAAAAGAGACGCAAAGTTCCCCAACAATATAAAATCAAAGGAATAAATGTTTGAATTAATCAAGTATAAAACTCTTTTTGCATGCCTTTACCGTATTCTTATATCAGGAGGGTTTCCCATCAGCACCTTCACTGTCTGCGTTGCTGTTGACCAGCGGCCAGTCTCTTTAGAGCTGACGTTCACCGTAAAGACGTATGTGGTTGCTTCGAAGAGGCTTCTGGGTGGAAGAATCAATACTTTGCCGGTGTAATCAGTTTGATTTTCTCCATTTCCAAAACAACCAGAACTGACAATAACAGGGTCACCTTCAGCAATGGAGCAGAGCCAACTATAATCTAATTCTTCTTTTTCAGGAAACAGAGGATCACGTGATCCAGTTGCATCCAATGACAGCTGCTGTTCCCAGCCATGTGACCGTATATCTCCTCCTGCTATGTAAGCCTCGATATCTGTACTTGCGATTTTAATGTAAGTGTAGTCGGCGTTTGTGACATTCACACCTAATATTGTGACAGTGAGCTTGAAGATGTATTCGCCAGGGTCAAGGCCTGACGCGGGAATAGTTATCGATGATTGGCTGGTTATGACTTCCGATTGAAGTCTGTAGCAGGAAAAAGAAAAAAAAAAAGAAAATTATTTCTAAAATCTGGAAGTTGCAATCTCACAAGTTGCTTATTTTCTCGGGTACTGTTTCACTGACATCACGCTCATGAATAAGTTTTGTCAGTTATCGCGAATTCACCGCTAATAACCCATGCCTATCATTAGTAGTATAAAATGACGTGCCCTCGTTTTTAAAATCTAGTACCCAGATCTTCCACGATCGGATTCAGAAAAGTAAGATTTGGGAACTAAATCACTCACTTACCGAATTTCTCTTCCTGTTTCTGGTGGTAGCTGAACATGCAATGAGGATGAACGGGCATGGTACAAGTCAGCTTCATAAACAACCCATTTAAACTTGACCGTATGACTTTCATTGCCGAGGATCTTTACATGTGAACTTAGAGAAAATCGCTTTCCATAAATCAGAGACGAACTGTTAAAGAGACTTTTCTTGCCACCGACAACTTGGACGCGAAGAACTGGGACGGTTTTATCTGTTATTACAACCAGGGTGCGCGCTGATTGGTAGGATGCGTCGTTCGACCCCCACACTTGTGCTTCGAACAGCCCTTCACTGGAATATACATACTTGTGAACGTTTGCAAAGTAACTCGATGGATCAAATGGGAGGTTAATATTGGGGTCAAGGAATCGCTTATCTGCCTTCAAAAGGGTATTATTTTTAAAATCGTTTAAAGCTAAAGTGATGTTATCTCCTCCACCTGCGTTAAAAACAAATTGCGAATTCGTTCCTGGACTCAAGCAAAATACCACGAAAGTAACGCGCTCACCAGGCTTCGCTGGGCTGCTAGACGCTAAATACAGTCCCATCACAGAATATTGTAAAGTAACTGTGTGCCGAAGAGTCTGCTGTTCAAGGCTGTTATAAATTTTAACCACCACATTATAACTCCCGGGTAGGGGGTACGCATGCGTAGTAAAAGCTGTGCTAGCGTTTCTCAAGTCATCGTAATCTCCGTATAACCAGTCATACCGCAGGCAAGTTCCCGTATCCTGTGCGACCATAAAGGACACCGGGTATTCAAAGGGGAACGTTTTCCATTCGGCCCTCCTCCTAAAGTCCCCGGATGAGCGGAGTATTTGGAATGAACAGCTTTCAGTGTTGCATTTGATATTCTTTCTATGATTTCAACGGGAGCAGATAACTCTACATGACTTACAAAATTCCAGATGATCAACTGGGCCTTATAACAGCCTGGTTTGGAGTATGAGTAATCATATGTGAACAGTGTTTGCACAGGATCGATAACCCGGTCTTCTGACTTCTCACCATTGCCAAACTCAATGTGGTATGTTGCGTTGTGAAGATCTGGGACCTGCTTGCTACGGATGTACTGGAAACTAATACTCCTTGCAGGCCATATCACTGTGTTATGTTGAAGAAATGAAACTCCTTGCACAGGGCCGAGGACTGTTATATTTCCTTTTACATTTTTTCGAGAATTTTGGTTTGAGGTTCACAACCTGCACTTTAAATTCGCCTTGAGTGAAATACGCATGATTAGCGGTAAATTTCTGGCGTCCATAACCTTTGATTTGACGGTTGGAATAATTGCCATCTCCATAATTCCACTGAACATTTATATCCAAACCTGACTCAACGGAAACATACACCGGTACAGGAGAACCAGATCTTGCTACCGGATTAAACCTGACTTCCAATCCAGTTATTTCCTCCAAAAAGGTGACTTTGGCTTTTAGCTTTTGTGGGGAAGAAACAGAATTGGATAGTTCAATCTTGACGACGTATTCCCCTGGAGTAGGGCATAGGGTGCGATCTAACTCAAGAGAACCTGATCGATCGGTTTGTTGACTTGTAACAGGGCCACGACCTGACAGAGTGACGCTGAGATGAACATTTGTACCAGTCGACCAAATCCACTCGAGAACCACAGGCTCACCAAACTCTTTTTGGATCTTTCCACTCCCTGACTTGAATGCCACGCCTGTGATAAATGCGTCTACATGAGCTGTCGTGTTTACAGTGTGACTTCCAAGCTCATTTTTACACTTAATAATTACCTCAAAACTACCGACTGTGCTGTAGGTGTGTAACAGTGGTAAAGGGAGAGTGGCATCAGAAAACGTTTTCTTTGATGTGTCACCAAAATCAACCTCGCACTGAAATAAGTAACCGTACTGTAAGTGACACGAATTTCACTGGCATTTCCAGGAACTGTCTCTTGGCAAGATGCACTGAGTCCGCGAATCTCCAGCGGTTTGTTCGGTTTCTCCACTGTGATGGTATCATTGAGCGGTGCGTTCACTGAGGCGAGAGAGTTCTTTGCAGCCACCTTAACTGAAAACGAACCGTGTTTCGTGTACTGATGTGTCACAGAGTTATTCGACATATTCACAGGAGCAGAACCATCCCCGAAATCGAACTGGTAAGTAACTCGGCTACCTTTTAAAATCTTGGCGACAATAGTTACATGCTCATACATCTGAATCGTGTTACGCACAGCATACGCTGCCAGACCAACTATTGGATCATCTACCTTGGCCTTCCCTGATATGGTTTTATTGGGACCGACCAGGTTATATGCAGCAATAGTGACTGAATATTCCCCCCAAGTAGTGTAATTGTGTCTTACGCTGACATTCATTCCAACAACATCAGAGTCCATTGTCTTGTTTTCAGTTCCATCACCAAAATCGACTACAAACGTAACATCACTACCATCACTTATGATCCACGAAATCACAGTCTCTAATCCCGTTTTCACGGCTCTGATTGGATGCGCGAAAGCGAGGCCTTGAATTTGACGCTGCACTGTGACGGTTTTTGTCACGTTCTGCGAACTTATTTGATTGACAGCTTCCACTATGACGCTAAACACCCCAGTACTATTATACGTTTTATTGATGGAATTTGTTGTGAAAATTTGGCTCGATCCTCCGTCACCAAAGTTAACTACGTAGCTAATGTTGTCTCCTTTAACTTTTAAAAAGCGGAAAGTTGTCGACATCCCAATTATCGCGCGGTCAATTACCATCAAATGAAATCCTTCGATTCTTTGCTGTGCGTGCGCAATGACCCACGTCTCCAGATGACTGATTGCGTTGTTTGCAGAAATCGTAACGTTGAATTCACCGCTACGTGAGAAGGTGTGTGCGACAGAGTGATTATATCCACCTGTTAAAATTCTTGATCCTTTGTAACTATTACTGTGACTTCCATCTCCAAAATTCCAACGGAAATATACATCTGTACCCTCGGATACCTTGCTGTAGAAACTGATATCGGACCCCACTGCCACAATTCTGCTTCCGTGAAACTCTTTTTCGGCTGCAAATCCGACAGAGATGTTCCTTATGGGATCTTGTACGGTCACGTTATAGAATACGATCACGTGATTGACAGCATTCTCTCCTGTGAATATTATTTGCCACTGTCCAGAAGTAAATGTTCGATTGAACATGTAGCTGGATGGAAAATTTCGGGGGACAAATCCATCACCAAAGTCAAGGCGGTATTTGACGTTACTTCCGGTGCCCTTTGTAAGGTTAAAAGTTATTGTGCTGTTTGACGGCGCAGGATTTGGGAAAGCGATTATACCAAGTCCTGTTATTCGTTGTTGCACATAAAACGAGATCGAGGTAAACTCAAATGAAATTGAATTGGAAACGTTGACGCTCATGGTATAGAAACCGGTTGAGTTAAAAAATAGCTCTATAGAGTCATTGGCACAGATCAAGATAGTAATTGTTTTATTACTATAGAGGTACCATTCATATGTCAAATTGTTTCCTGTTGTTGTCCGAGCTATAAATGTCTTGTTATCAAACAGCTCTATTCCAGTGAAGTTATCAAGAGTAAGACCCGACACTGGCTCAATCACGAAGATCTCCGAGCTTACGCGCACGAACACTTCATGCTTGAGTTTAACGGAGACAGCTAATGTTCCTCCTTTAGAGTAGTTATGGGAAACTTGCTTTTTGTTTAGTCCTTCCTCGGTGGTACCATCGCCGTAATCCCAGTAGTAGTATTGATCTGAAGCGAACGAACCAATCAGTGAGCAGGACATGTTCACAGGGACACCAACCGCTCCGCGGAAAGGCACATTAACACTGAGGGGCTGAAAGACGCTCACCATAATCCCGGTCGTCTCTGTAAAGGCTAAATTGGTTGCTATCACAGTGACATTTAGAACTCCCAACTGAGAGAAGCTGTGTACGATAGAGGTGTTCGACATGTAAGGGATCCACGAGCCATCACCAAATATCCACTTAAACTTGGCGTTTGTTCCACGTACAGAGACATTAAACATTGTCGGAGCGGCTAGATAAACAGGGCTTGAAATTAGTGAGACATTGAGTTCAGATAAAGCATCCTGGACGTGAATTAAGATAGTGGTGTTCACGGCGCTAACATTGTTTGCTGCTTCGACGAAAAGAATGTACAGCCCCAACTTGTTAAATGTTTGATTCAGTCTGTCGACAACAAAGTCGTTTCCCTGAATCCGCTGAGTTTCTTGTTTCAGCAGAGTGCTGGAGTTCACAAGAGTCCAAGACACTGTTACATTAGTATTGGTGGACATATTTACAACTATTTCAATTTCTTGGTTAACTCTCGCACCGAAGAACGAAAATCCTCCAGGGTAGACAGCCTCAATACTGGTTACGGGGTCCTGTACAAGAATAGTTTCAACTTTCGGTGAAAAAGAATTTCCGAGAGCGTCTGTGAAGTTGACTCGGGTCCAGTACTCCCCAGACGAGGAATATTGATGGATAAGCTCAAGCGTGGAGGCCTGAGATCCAATAATGTTAATCATATAAGTCAAATCCGAAATGACCTGGGAGTGAACAACTGATACATTGGATCCGGTTTGAAGCATTTTCGCGTCAAGTCCAGAGAAGTGATAGATCGTTGCGTTTCCTTTCTGATGGCCTATTTTTCCACCGAATGCAGGTCCCCAGGCGATCATATCACCTGGTAGAACATTCAAAGTTTGCTCCTTGGGAAGTACGTGCAAGTTGTAGCCGGTTTTTATCGACAAAACTCCGATGTCAGCGGTTATTATCACGTTACTCGCCCGAAGAGTTGTTGACCGGGGGGACTGGGAACAGGTACCACTCGGTGGGAGATAACAGCAAGATTTTGAAGCGCAAAGGATGTCGGGAGATGAGCATGAAAACGAGGGCTCAACGGAGCACGGTTTATCAGAACATGATAGGTTCTTTGTGCAGTAGTAGGAAGCTGGAGGCGTGCAGATTGGTCTCACAACCTACAATGAAAACAAAAGAGAATCTTTTGCTTTATAAATGTCTTGTTCTACATTTGTTATTTTTCTTTGTTGCTTTGAACACAGTCATGAAATTTCATCCGAGGTGTAAAGTTGACAAAAAGGCGACATGATCTCTCTTTGAAACTTTGTTCAGGAACTGAAGTCATCGGGATAAACCAATTTTTGTTTTGCGTTATGTTAAGGCTTGGCTCGAGCCAAATTTAGGAAAAATCTAAAGACAAACATAACGGCCCCAGACATTTACCGAAAGAACACTAAACTTGCCCTGAATGGTTAAAATTAACTTAAACTTGCCCTGAATGGTTGACCTTAATTTGTTATTAAAAGATTATTAAACAAAAGGGGCCACATGAACATCTTAATACCTTTTTAATAAAATAAGATGTTACCCATTCAGGACATATAGAGTGTGTAACTGACAAAGCAAACAAGTGAACCCATTTAGTTCCTAGTGACAACGAACCACTCTTGATCCATTTGAAAAATGTTTCTGAGTACGATTATGATGTCATTAAACACGCGACCAGCAAATGTACGCCTTAAGGGTCTTAAGGCTACTACACTGCTTGTGTTTTAAGTTTCTGGCAACTCTAGGATTTCAAACAACGTTGCGGTTAAAGAAACTTAGTTTAAACTTGACGGGGGTCTTAAAACCATGTCTTAACGTGCTTGAGGTAATTTTTCTTCATTTTAGTAGTAAAGAATATAAATCTGAAGAGAAGAGAAAGAGAAGAGAAAGAAGACTAAAGAGAAAGAAACTAGAAACGGATTCAAGCTGTGTCAATTTGATATACAACCTATTACTTAGGCAACTTGAAGGATAGAAAAAACACTTACGAAAACCTTGACATCCCCAGCACTCTGTCCGTAGATTTCCAAAGCTAAAATTCGCGCCTCAAGTAAGAATTGAGACGAGGGAAGTAAAAACACTCCTGCACCGTGCAGGGAAGTTACTCCATGTACAACCCACTGAGGTACGGCCGGGCCAGCACGGACATAAAGAGGGTCTGGGGAGAGTAGATTAATATTTTTCAGATAGCGGGAATCGCGAAATTGAAACATCTTTAATGATATCTTTAGAAACGTATTACTTTTAACTTTTAAACAAGAAAGGACACAATTAGGTGATAAAATATTTCGCCTTGAAAATTTGCTGGTTTAGTGTTAATTAACGAGCGCGTAATCATGTTAATAGAATAGAATGGTTTTGTCCAGTCTCATAATATTAACTTTCGCGATAATGTTTTTCTTCTCTGTTGTTTTTAACGCTTATCTATTATTGACAACACATAAAATGCGTAACTGTCTGTTTTTCCTTTTATGAAAGACTCGATAGCGAACGTAATTTACATGTGTTTTGAAACAGATTAGAATTCACCTGCTTCACACAAATTACAATTCTTTGTTGTTTGTAAGTTAAACTCGTTTAAAAAAATTTAATCACAAGAGTCTTCACAAAAAGAGCCATTGTATTTTTCTTTATCTAGATTTTGGTCTTTAACCAAAATGTAAAAATATAGCAGCTGTCTTTATCAGGGCCGATTGTGTTTGTACAGTGTCAAAAAGAATAAAGAAAGTCGGCGTTTTGCACATGTAAAACAGGAAAAAAGGTCCAAATATATCGGATAGGCTTTATAGCTACTAATCTTTGCAATACGGTACCCAGTCTGATACTGAGTAACCTGCCATCAGGCGTTTTTTTCTTTGATCGCAGGTCAGTAAATATTGAGACCGTGTTGAACTATTGTTATTAAAACGCAAAGTGGCCGTTGCCGAATTAACACTGACATGCAAAAAAAATCTGTTCATCTGAGGATTTAATCTTTTGTCGTTTTCATGTCACTTGGCGCCTTTTTGTGGCGTTGAAATGAAGTGTTAAACGACCTAAAAGCTCTTTTCTTTCTTATGACAAATTCTGTTATTGGAACAGCTTTGTGTGACAACCCGAATTAATCAAGACTATTTTTCATTAGCCACTAGTAATTCGCTTGACTTCCCAGGCTGCTAAACAAACACTGTCAAACTGGTGCGGACTAGCAACTAAAATAAATGAAAAAACCCATTATAACCATGCAAATACGAATAAATTTCACTTACTTGGTAACGAAACGTTTTTTGCGACTCCGTTTTCAAACAGCCATTTCGCTCGAAGACCGGTGCCTTCATGAATCCTCGCAAAGCAACGAAACCTTTCTCCTGTCCGAACGACGCTTGGACACATGAACTCAGTGCGGTCTAGGGTTGCGCGGATGTATAAATCCAAGCTAACAGCATCTCTTTTGGGAGTAATGTTAAGCGCTTGAGCTTTCACAGTCACTTTTCCCCAATACGTGGCAATGAAATTAAACCTTTCGCTTTCGCCAGGGGAGTCACCATTTCCATCTCCAATGTCGAAGGCGACTTGTAACCCAGGCGTGCTATCATTAATGAAGCCAGTCGTCACGTTAACTCTCTCAAAGACTCTCAGCGGGCTGAAGTAGTTTATCCCAAACGTCTTCGCATACGAAGTGGAGTTGTATACTAAATTCGCCCAAACCCCTCCGCAGGTATATCTTTGATCTCCTGTGCAATTTATATTACAGTTTGCGCTTGCTTCATGCGACGTATTAAAGGAATTACCGCAGAAACAAAGATTTCCGTTTTGTAGAGCCGCGAAACTGTACTTCATATTGCCGCAGAGTTTAACGCAGCCATACGGTGTGAGACTCTCTGGCTGGTAATCCCCGGGAGATACATAGAACTGTCTGCTTGAGGGGGATTCTGAAAAGCACCCGAGCTTGAGATTTTCTACAAAGAAGCAAATGATTTTTAAGCTTGATAAATGTACATACTAGCAAAACCTGCTGAGAAATATAGTCGGTTCAAAAGAACAAAGAGTTTAATTAGGAAACACTAAGATTTCATAAAAGCTGAACTTTGCGGAAAGTATGCTTTTGCATAAAAGAGGGTTATTGATGTTAAATCCCTTATTTTCATGTTTGACTTTCAGACGCAGATGTTACATGGACCGACAATTTATTCTTAGGAATGAAACGTTTGAGCAGTCAAAACGAAGGCCAGAAATCTAAATATCAACAACTTCTTAGAAAACGCTACTGAAATGTTTTTTCACATTGATTTTGTACAACCTGTTATTAAGGAAATGTTCTTCCGTGGGAAAGAGTGCGAATTTATTCCAGTTTTTCCACAATAACCAGATAAGATAAAAAGGTAGCTAAGAGCCTTATTATGCTCGCTTTTGTAAATCTTATCCGCTTTTGCCTTAAAACTAAGGAATTATATTTGTAGTTACTCTCGGCATGTTAATTTTAAGTCGTTTCTGCGTTTGACAAAACAATAATGTTTGTACTTTGTCACGAAAGTAAACCACTTTAAAAATGAAGATGGAAACCGAAAGAAACGGAAGACTTCCCTCGAAATGCAAATTTATGACTTATCAAAGATATACAAAACTCGAGGGGTAACTTAAGATCTAAAAACATATGCGAGGCTACGCTCCTCACTGGAGAATTGTTTTGCGCTGCAGCTTTAAATTCAAGTCATTGAAACGGAGAAATGATATACACAGTAGTATAATCGTGAAAGCTCCGCAGCAAAGCATTACTGAAATAAAGTGTTGGATTCACGATGTCTTTTTCCAAGGCCGTTTCCAAAAAGATGGTATCGATGGTTTTAAATTAGATTAATAACAAATAAACTATTTTCGTCTCAAGTTGAGGATAAGCGTTGAAACCCTGATGGTATACCTTATTTTTTTCCTTCTTGACATGTATTCTTATTCCTTCAACTCGGTACGAGAATTCATTGATAAATCTGTCGTAAAACGTACGCAGAATATGCGAAATATGACCGGGCCAGCGCTATAACACTGATATATATATGAAAACCGCAAGATGTTGCCTGCAAACATGAATTATTGGAAATTAGAAACCAGACGGTCTATACTCACCGATATCAAATGCTGGCGCAAAATTAACCAACGAATATGATACTAGCACCAACAAGACGTGCACCGGTTTTGTTGCGATCATCATTGCTTTATCACTGCACTATTCCAAAGTCTTTAAATGTCTGCCACTGACGAAGAAAAGAAATGCTCACGCGATAAGCAAACAACTTCTGCTAGACTTCCAGGTTAACATAACAATTTCTTTGTTTCGTACGACACGGTTAAAATACGGCGGTTGAGAATGCCATTCGGTCGCATCGAAAGTGTCACTGATTTCCGGAGAGAATTTGCAGAGGCTGCTCTGTCATAAAAGAAGCGCGCCAAACGAATGAGCAGAAGCTTTAGCGAAGTCAAGTTAATTACACTCCGGCTGACAAAACAGCCTCGTTTCCACGCATTCCAAATGAAAGGTCTTGGACAGCTGCTGCGAACGCTGCCATGTGATTGGTTGGTTTTCAGGAAACCCCAATATAGGTAAAATCTGGATGAAAATTGCATTTGTAAACAATGGCGTCAAAGACAACTCATTAAACGGATGAATGCCGGGCAGGATATCTACCTCTTTTCTGGACAACTTAATGCAATAGCATGAAAATTTAAAACCGCTTGAATTGAATCACGTAGAACAAGCTTTCGCTTGGCTGTCAGTACTGATAAAAGTTTATTTCATCACCCCTCATTCTTCGCATTGTATACTAACTTCTTCTTTTTTTAGTCTACATAAGAAAGCATGTCATGAAACAGAAAAGACAAAAATATTTGGATTTTCTCTTTTTTTTTTTTCCAGGATCGACAATAATTCCTTTAACTTTTTTTTTTAGCCTTTCCGGTATTTTGACGTAAGGAACTATTTCGCCAGGGTCAGACAAACACGTCTTCTACGATCCTTTTTTTCCAGCTTTCATTAGCATCACAATAATTATAAAGTCGACGACATCAACTGAAACATCCTTTGAATTCTTGAGTTTTTGTTTTTATTTCTCTTGGGCTGAAAATATATCTGACTTCCTTATGCCACCTCAATCCCTGAAAACAAACTACGATTTATACACGTACGCTATTCTGATTATTGGCAGCGCCACTTGTCGGTAATTGTGTGATAATCTGTGCATTCTCCTTTCACTGCTTGTATTCAAATTTCATTTCTATATTCATCCATGAACATCAAAACAACTATTCTACAAAGAACAGTTAACATTTTATTATCTTGGAACGCTACGCCAGTGGAAAAAAAATACAAACTTGTTTTGATTTGCGATTGTATGAGCGCTATTAATAAAAATTCTTAAAAAGGAAAAGAAATTAGCGGATTTGATTTTTGTGAAATAATTAGAGTGCTACCGAAAAGCTTTCATATGAATGATTACTCGATAGAATTTTATCAACAGACCAAAATTCTAAATTGCATGGCTCAATGTTTGGCCAGAGCCGGAATAAAAAGTTTTTATGGTGTTTTCCACTTGAGACTTAAACTAACATTAAAGACACGTCAGCTGAAATGGAGCATTTTGAAGTGCTAGGGCTAAAAGCTGTACAAAACATTACAATATGAACAAGAAGTGGAGCATTCTTAAAGACATCAGAAATACTGACTGATATACTGGTATTGAAAGAGTTTTTTTAAACTGTCAATTTCTTTGTCTGGGATAGCACGACTCGGAGGGTCAGTTCGGACGGAACGCCAAGGACATGCAGTCAACTGAAAACTCACAGACTAAAAATCTTGAATAAATGTGGCATATTTAATCCTTGCTACAAACGCTAATCCTTACAGGAGTTAGTAGACCGAAATATTTCATATTTTATAATGCATGTCTTAAATAACCACCACAGTAACATAAAACGAACAACCGTACAAGAGCAATTTATCTTACAATTTGAAATTATTTGTTTTCATAACCGAGTAAAGTGAAATAACCACAGGAAGGGGGTAGATGGAATTGTCATTCCCCACTGATCGAATAGGTTTGTAGGGCGCCTTTTGATAATGATCAGAGAGTCCATGTTTTCCAACAAGCCGCAAAATAAATCCTTCTAAACTTAAATATTCAGCGGAAATACGTTGTACAGTTTTGTATGAGAATGGCTTCTCCCGCTGACTAACTGCGGGCGGTTTGCGCTTGGCATCAAAATAACCGGCCATGCGTGGGAAACACGATAAAGCTTCTTATTGTCTCTTATTGTTTTTATATAACAAAATATCGTGGTCAACGGTATCAAAGACCTTCTTTAAGTCGATCAATATACCACACGAAAATTTTTTTATCCATGTTTGTTTGTAATTTCTGATAATAAAAGGTTTCGTAAAGCACTTTAGAATAAAAAATGATAATGATGACATGGAGTCATTGAAATGTCTGTCACTCTTTATATCGCTCATTTTTGTTCGAAAGTGTTTGTATTTTGTGAACAATATCTAGGAGTGCATGCTCAGTGGAGTAATCTTCTCGAAAACCATACTGTGATGGGCATAATATATCATGCTTCATAATAAACGCTTTCACTCCATTACACATCATCTTCTCAAATAACCTATTAACATTGGAGAGAAGTGAGATTGGTGTAAAGTTTCCACCTTCGAGTTCGTCACCACTTTTGAAAATTAATAGGAATTATCTTAGCGTGCTTCAATTTAGAAGGGACCTTGCCGGTTTCAACGAATAAATTCATGATTTTTGCAAAAGGTTTGGAAATGATTGTGCATCACGGCACACTCGGAGGGAATGAATATAATCCACGAGCTTTGTTGTCGGGCAGCGACAAAATTTCAGTTTCTATTTCTAACGGTGAGATTGGGTCCAAAAGAAATGAGGATGAAGGCGAAAGGCCTAGACGGTCTTGTTACATACTGGTATTGCAGATGCCAATTTAGGCCCGACAGTAGCCACAAAATAATTTCCTGTGCATTTGTGGCACAGGCTTCCCAAGCTCAAAATTCGACTCTACATCTGTCCTGTATGGGACAGCTTGTGTATATAGAGAATTGTATGGGAAAGTCACCGATCGTAAAAAAATTGTGCAAATAACTATCTAATTTGAAATAAAGTTTTCCTACCTCAAATGTGTCGCGTACTTGTCTCTTGTGCCGATTTTGAAGCCATTCTGACGCCGTTTAGTGAAGTTATTCAAAATCGGCAAAAATAATATATATGGGCTATGTAGGTATGTGCGGCCCCAAAGGGTATGGTTTTTTTTAACTGTTTTGGTCTGAAATAGGGTATCGATTTTGACCATTTTGGTCTGAAATAGGGTATGGTTTGTGCACTCTAGTCTTGAATTTGGTATGTTTTTTGGAAAAAAGCTACTTTTTCATCTTTAGGCGATAAGACCATCAACAAATATACATGATAAATGGAATGGAGACTTGGATAAAGTGTGAATAATGAAGAAGCGTTCTCAAGTCGAATTACTCAGAAAAAGAATTTTCTGAGCCCCCAACGGGAGTCGAACCCATGACCTTCCAGATTACCGGAGACTCGTGGTGAGCGAGTACCTCACTCACCACGAGTCTCCCATAGCTCAGTGGTTAGAGCGTCCAACCGGTAATCTGGAAGGTCATGGGTTCGACTCCCGTTGGGGGCTCAGAAAATTCTTTTTCTGAGTAATTCGACTTGAGAACGCTTCATCATTATTCACCATCAACAAAAGCCCTTCTTTTTTGTCTTTTAATTACGCTTACGCTAACCGTGTTCGTGAAATAGGTCTGAAATAGGGTAAGGAAAGTCGCAGATTTTGGTCTGAAATAGGATAAGGGTTTCAGGAAGTGGGCCGCACACCCCCACCCAATTTTTGTGGGAATACCCCCCCCCCTCCCCGGGCCGTTACCTTCCTCGTTGCTAAAGTTCCCTATTGTGGAAGGCGTCTCAGTTGAACTGATCAAGAAGTGCTAATTATATTATTTTGTGCGTTCAGGAACAAAGCAGACGGGGCGCCTGCGATCAGTGATTTAGTACAGAGAGAGAACGGTGGCACTGGGTGTTGAATAGCATTGTTTTTCAATGAAAGCTATCAGTGATGACGTCTTATACTAAAAATGCCTAAAATGTTCTAGAATGTGTTTCTTATTTAAGAACAACATGTTTAGAACACAAAGAAGCTTTAACCTTCGAAACTTTACTGAAAGAAATACATTAAGTGAGATTCCAGATTCATCAGTAAGAAACCTATCATAAGTTGTTTTTCACGTTGCGTCATCGCCACCATGCTGGTGGATGTCAGCTGTAGATCTTAGCTGCGTTTGTTCGTCCGTTGGTTCGTTTCACCATTGTTATCTGTGTCTCCAGAGATTGGCTGCAAACCACTGAAACCGTCTTGCAATCAGGTTCCAATGGTAAATTATGCTCATGAGGCGATCATTCAAATAAAGGCTATTTGCAGTTATTTCCCAATGTACCGTTTCATTTTAACGGTTTTAAAGTAAGACTTCTGGAAAAGCTGGAAACGTCTTTTACGTTAACCCATGACAGTGCAAAAGGGACACGAAGGGACAGAACTGACGTCAACGATTAATCAAGCGTTCATGATCAGCTTCGCGTATCATTAATCAAGCGTTCATCACCTCAAGTGTGTTTTAATGCAACCAAGACCAGAACCTGCTCAAATCAAAATCAAACCAGCCAAAGGTACTGACTTTCCATGGTTCTGTGATTATTTCAAGCTTCATACATAAATATCTTGTTGCGCTATGATGCATTAAGTTTATTTTGTATCAGTCTCATGTTCTTGAATCGTTCGATTGAACACGACCGCGGGAAACAAAGGATGCGTGGATTCTTTGTTAGGAATGATTGTGTAGGTTTCGCATTGTGGTTAATATTGTTTTGAATGCATTCCTGGGAATTCCATAATAGCCACTGTATATGCCATACTTGTCTGACTTTTACTCGGTCCTGGGTCGCGCTTGGATTTTTAAAAAGAAACTAACGGATAGAGACAGGTGAGTGTTTTCTGCTACGGACACATTTTACTAGCGACCTTTAAAACAGCAGAAATTCTACTGAGAGAGAAAATTCCAATACGTATGGAATATTACGCGCAGAATGTTCATGATGAATTGTTTTAATTTGTTTTATCTCGGCATCACCAACTTTGCCACAACTAGCATACTGGGGCTGTGTTTGAACCTGTAATTTCGCTCTTTTTGAGAATGTAAAGAGAGAAAACTAGTGTCAGTCGATTTTCCACTGGAAAGCCTTAGCGACTTTCTACTTCAAGGAAGTCACTAAGGATATATATACTTTAATTTTCAAGTGTGTTAGCGTGAGTATTAAAATTAAGAACAAATTAGCATTGGGATACAAAGGTCCACATTCCACCGTATCCCGAGTGGATTCCACCGTCGCAACCCAGTAATGCCATATACACATTGCTTTAGATATTTCTTTTCATTATTATTGGAAAACTGTCCGTTTTTGTTTTAGACGTGAGTTAAGAACAAATTAGGCAGGTAAATGTTATCTTTATCCTTAGCCGAGACTTGAATTATAGCTGCAAAGTGGTTTTGTTATATTGGCCTATAACGGTTTTAATGCCCCTAGTGATCATCAGTAGCTTTCCTCAGCGCAAGTAAGGGCTTCTTTCCTTTTGACAAGTGTGGGACGAGTAAGGTATTTCTGAAATAAAAGAAGTTTCTAAAATTATCAAAATGAGCCAAAATGAATATGAAACGTTACGTCATTCTTCACTTTGCAAACAAACGTGCCTTTGATCCGATTCATCAAAGAGTATGCGAGTTCCTTGTCTAAATTTGTTTGACAGGCCGCGTTCAGAATTTCTTTATTTCACTCACTGAACCGATAATCTCTTAATTGGACTTCAGCCTTTTTAAAAACGTTCATGCACCGTTATTAACTGAAAGGTTCCAGTGCAGAACCGATAAAAGGCACTTCTAAATATAAGTCACAGAAAGTCGAGGAACCAGCAAAATATTTTGCTTTTGTGAAACACGACTGCCAAGACAATAGGCGTTTCGCGTTTGCGCTGAAGATTCTCGTTCCCTGTGTTTCTCGGCTTGTCACTCGGTAAACAAACAGTATGGCCTTTTTAATGCGAGCTCTAATCTCGAATCTGCTGTTGTACCACATAATGTTGTAGAAATTGCGGACGATGCTAAATTCCGCAAATTATTGTTATTTACGTTTCCCTAGGAATCCGCTGACCGAGATGTATTTAATATCATTCATTTGAACGAGGTTACATCAAATAAATAAGTGAAGTGAAGTGAAGTGTTTTTTATGTTATGTTGTCAAGTTATCTAAAAAACGTTCCTCATAGGTGACACCAGTGGCGAAGGATTAAACAAACAGCTTCTCCTATATGATATTTCACTACTATAAACGTTCGTGAGAACAAATGGCATACTTTCAGGAATGATCAGTTTAATTCTTAATTCTTCTGGAACCAAAATGTTATGACAACGTACTGGTAAACGCAACTGTTGCTAATATTCTCGCATGTTCTTAAGCTAAAACTCAGTGAGCCGTGGTTCAGAGAGTTGTGCCTTGTACAAAAGAAATTGTGTTTTCCTCGAACGCTTCATCAGTTGAGAACAACTGATTATAATAATTAAAATTGCAACTTGATATTGTTGAGTTCTTCTTTTGATGACTTTCGACAAAAAATCTGTTTAGAGAACGCTAATGAATATGTATTTAAACTTAACGTAATGGTCTCTAAAACACTGAGAATAGTCCAGTTTCGAGTTGGCCATGACCGCTGAATAAAAGCACTGAGAAGGCATTTGCACAGGGTTAGCCTCGACGTAAAGTAAAATATTCACAAATTCCAGTGAGAAGATGACGTAAGTTTCCACAACTCTTTTTTTTTATGTTCACTCAAACGAGATGGAAGCTAACTCGATAACCTCGCGTTTCTATTATCCTCCATGCACAAACTATACACCACTGTCACCTTTAATAATTGTTATGTATGTATTTCTTTTTTTCTTTTTTATGCTATTGTAATTTCACTCAATCAGCTCTGTCTATTGTTTCATTTTTAATTTTGTGGCACCTTCCCGCCGGTATTTGTGAATATTTTACTTTAAGCCTGGTTTTCATATGTCGGGAAAATCCCAGACGGTCGGGGATTTCACTATTTCCCGACCGTCTCAGATTTATGCCGAGATAACGACCACCGCAGAAATCTGGAACGCATCGGCAAAATAGAAACCTTCCCGATTTTCCCGATTTGTCCCCTACCATCCCAGACGATCGGGGATGTCTACGATCTCCAGTTTTCATTAATCGGCATAATCTGGGACAAGGATACTTCACAAATTAATGTGATCAAGTAAACTGAAGCCACTCAAAGGGCACTAAGGCCACAAGGTAGCGGGCATTACCCCTTAAATCTACCAAAGCAAAGATTGAGCCCAAGCATTAGCAGCCATGGACAGCTGTTTCGGCCTTGTTAGGCCTCATCAGCATGGCATAGCTAATGCTCAGGCTCAAATAATCTGGAACAGTCGGGAAACAGTGAAATCCCCGACCGTCTGGGATTTTCCCGACATATGAAAACCACGCTTTAGGGCGAGGCTAACCCTGTGCAAATGCGTTCTCAGTTATCAGCGGTCATGGCGAACTCGAAACTGGACTATTGTCCAGAAGCTTATATCCCATGCGCCTGAAACAAGAAACATTCTCGCAATGTCAGTTAAATTACATCTGACATTTGGAAGGTGTTTGTTTGCTGACATTTTGCACTGTCTTGTGATGGTGATATTTCAGGTGCCGGACGAGCGATGTGGCAGGTTCCACAGACTTGCGTCTTCGTTACTCTCTGGTGTCTTCTATTCATCATCAATGCACCAAGCACCAAGGCCCTAACTCCTAGCTCACTGTGCAGCGGTTACAACTTGGGCTCGCTTGCCAATAAAACAGTCGCGTCACATGAGGTACCACCTCCAGATGGTCGCAGACCGCTGACCATATCAACCATTCTTGATGCAGCACTCAACAGCAGTTCCAAAACCGAAACGGCTTCAGGCTTGAGCATTCCAACTGGGTGCTTAGATTATCTGGAATTCTCACTACCCGAGGTTGCTTTGCTCCTGTTGAATACATCAGAATTTGAACAAATCACTTTTGACGCTGTGTTACGTGGTGTGTTCGTGCCAGAGGTGCAATCAGTGCTGAGATCCATGGTCGTTTTTAAGACTTTTATCCAAAGATTTGACTTACTGGGTAACGAAACTCTTCAGGAATTGGCCTCCTCAAAAAATCTGAGTGTGGAAGCTGAGCCTGTCCTGGAAATTCTCCTTAATGACAGTGATATCCGAACGCTGTCTTTGTTTTTTGAACTCAGTCTGCCATCATATGATCTTCTTAACCGAACCACAAGGGAACTTGCAGCTATTCTGGCCGTTGAAAACCCAGGCGAACTTAAAAATTACACATTGCTTCACTTAGTGAAGATCTCGTTTGTTGGAAAAGATTTTTTCGATAGCTTGCAGATAACGGTTGGAAACATCCGAGCTTCACTTCATGTAAGCTTGATTGAAATCAACGATGAGTTCGAGAACGTGACGTCAGTGTTAGAACTGGTGTTAACAGAGATTCCCAAATCAAAGCGTTATTTGAGCTCCTATATTTTAGGCGTCGTGAGACATGATGTGCAACTCTTGAACGTTACTTTGCAAGAGATAGCAGACCTGACGAACAAGACAGTCGATGAGCTTCAGGGGTACAAGATTTATCCACAATTGGTGTTGTTCATCGTAAACGCAAGGGTGAAGATAGTAGAAATCAACGGTGAAACTAGAAAGGAGATTGAAGGTGCCATTAGACAGATCCTGGAAGCTTACAATGTCACGGTGGAACAACTAAGTGACGCATTCAACTTGACTGTAGTTCAGGTTCGTAAGCTTAACCCGCTCCGGATCGAACTGTTGTGCGCCAGAATCACTTTAATACGTTACGCAACCAACCTACATCTGACCTTAGCCGAGGTCGCAGTCAAAGTGAATAAGACTGAGGGAGAACTTTCCTATAACCTGACAGTGAAAGATTTTCACGTTGTTATCCGTAGGCTGCTTATTGTTCGCACGTTTGAAGTCATGAGCCAGATGCTGGGTGTAAACTCACGCTTCCTGGTCAACTCACTGAACATGAACGTACCACTACACACTTTAAGCATGTGTCAACTGGACGGATTCCTGAGCAACACTACACACACTGTGTTGGACTTACGTGGAGTCATAACCAGAAAATCCTTGGCATTTGTTATTCAGATCAATGGCTTTTCCATCACTTCTGTTTACAAGCTGACAATTGAACAGTTCATTATCCGGGTTATGCGGCTAAGTGTTCATGACTTTTTCGCCCTCAATGGACTAAATTTCCTTTACTCCCAAGGACGCTTGGAAATTCTTCGGAGATATCGTTTCGCGTTTTTAGATCGCTTGTTCCAGATACACGAAGACATCCCGAAATACACGTTTAGCATCTTCCGTCGTTCTGTAGTGTGGATCATCAACAGGATAATCTTCCTTCACGAGACAGGTAAGGTGTTTCTTATTTAATGGCAGGCACTTTGGTTCCTAGATCCAGTGACCTTTGGCAGCTTTGGGCCGTATCGGAAACCTTCGCTTCATAGTGTTCGAAAGAGCTTCGAGAAGCCTTCAAGCAGTTTTCGTTAAAGTTCGGAATTCTTCGGAGGATCTTCGTTACACCATGTCGTTGATTCTCGGTTATTGTAGGACTTCTGATTCTCTGTTCACATACCGAACAGTGTGGCTACTCGTGTCAAGTGAGTAATCACGATGATCCCTTTCTTGATTAAGTAGTTTGCCGCGGTGATTTGACTCTCAAATGTTCCGTGCCTTTTAGGCTTTTTAACTGTTTTACACCACAAATTTTAACTCGCTGCTGAGGAGTTCTTTTGATCCCAGAAGAATTCTTCTATTTTCTAAAATAAAACTGAACCGCTAATTCGCGCCAAGTTTTGTTTGAGAGAATCAATAAAGGAAACCTCTGAACAATGAACATCTTGTTTTACTTGTTTCCTTCTCTGACAGACAGGGACGAGTGTTGGCTTCGCATTGACAGATGTCACCGCCTCTCTCACTGCATCAACCTCCCAGGGACATACGAGTGCCGTTGTCCCCCCAAGGGATATGCTGGGAGATATTGCGAAGGTAAATATGCGCTGGCATTGTTACTCTATCCTAGGAGGTACCATCGTAGGGCAATCTGACTCTGATTCACAAGAACCACAGTTCCCTAAAGTATAGTCTATGTTAGGACGATGGTTGCATTAAAATTAAAAGGAGTTTTCCCTTCAAAGACTTGCTACGCGCACTAATGGTTTATCGAAGTTCTAGAACTTTGATTTAGAACAAGACAATATGATTGGCTGTGATAGTTTCATGTAACGATGATTGACTCTTGCAGCTTAAACATCATACTGAGTAAAAATTGTTTCAAGTCTAAATCTTTGTGGAATATCGCTCAGGTTTTATACTGAACGTACGGTTATTTGCTTTCAATGACCACCCAACCGGGCGATAGAAAACAGTAGCATAGTAATCTAACTGTCGAATAGCCGTGTAAAGTGAACCTCATCAGATAAATGAATTTGGATATCATTGATATATAACAGTGAGATCATTTCATTATTTCAGATATCAACGAGTGCAGAGATGGAACTGCCGTGTGTCCGGTAAATGCACATTGTGTCAACACACCTGGCTCATATAGGTGTGATTGCAGCACTGGGTTCCGTCACAACCCCATCAATAACACTTGCGACGGTAAGGTGTATTCTATTGATTTTTGATTTTTCAAAACTAAAAGAATAAATTATAACCATTACCGTACCATGCATCTTCTGATAGGAAAGGTTTCTCAAATCTAGAAACATTTCAGTCTTTTACGTAGCGGTGCCCAAAAATAATGGGGAGAAGCGTTGCGTGGCAAGCCAAATAACGGCTGCGTGTAAGAATATATAATTTGTTGTGATAAACATCGAAAAACAAACAAAAAACAAACAAACAAACAAACAAACAAAAAAAAAAAAAAAAACAAGAACGTTTTCCTTGGAAGTTGGTTTCACTGGTAGCGTAACATCGTTCTATGTGAAGGTGGCATATATGAGTGACATGAGTGGAAGGGGCCCACAAAAAAGCATTTTTGAAACCTTTTGTCGATCGACTTCACTACTGATCGGCTCCTGCCTTACCCAAAAACCTAGAAATAACACTCTCTCATGATTTCTCTTAGGGAATCTGAACTTCAAATCACAAATTAGCTGAATAAAGAATATGTGAGAGTTGTTACCTGTCCAGAGCTCTACAAACATATTTTTCCGTTTTCGACCTCTTTCGTTTTTGAAACGCTTGATGTTTGTTCTATGGTATAGTCACCGAGAATAGATGGAGGATCCGAATATAAATTATCGCGGACTGAGTCGCTAAGGTTCTTTCTATTCGACCGAACACCAGAGAGACAACTTAATGGAAAAAGCGCATCTATTTCTTATTTATTTTTATTAACTTCATCTTATTTTATTATCTTCACCTTCAAGGATGATAAGTATAATCAGAAAGACTCTGACTCTGAAAATGAGCCAATTTATGCAAAGAAACGTTTTCTTTCAGTTTCTGCACATAAGAGGCTCCCGGATCTACTAGATCAACAATTGCAGTGACAGGGTCTGGTTTATCTAAGGTTTTTTTTTTTGGACTGGATGTTTTTGTTTCTCCAGATATCAATGAATGTGATAGCAACAACAACAATTGTTTCTGGGGAAGACTTCAGTGCATAAACACCGTTGGCTCATATGAATGCAGGTGCCCTGCTGGATATCGATTCAGTCTACGTTTGCTTCTGTGCTTGGGTAAGTTTGACAGCATTAAGTGAATACCGCGGTTATTCCGTCTCACGCGGTGTTTTACAACTTTTTGAGTAAGTGATATTTAGATGATATGAATGTAAAATGTCTACCGAGTCGTCGTCTTGTCGGCAAAAAACTAATATTTGTGGCCTTTGTAATAGTTATCTTAAAATATATTTCAATGCTAATAAACTGAAAAAGTAAATTTTATCATCACTTTTAATCAGTTTTGTTCCACTGATAGATGTATAAAGTATTTTCTGCACATTCCCCATCAATCGTACTTTCACTGTTAATTTTCACTGCCACCTAACGTTGAGAAAATTATTCTTTTCAGATATAAACGAATGCAGTGAGGATCCAGGCATTTGTTCGGATATAGATGCCAATGCGTTCTGTCGTGACACCACTGGAAGCTATGAGTGCTTGTGCAGGAAAGGATTTGACGCTTACTACAACAACAGCGTTTCTCCAAGAGTTTTCATTAACTGCACTGGTAAGATGCTAGCAGTAGCACCATCACTGTCCTCATCACCACCACCACCATCGCCGTTACCGTCATCGCCGTCGCCATCTGCATCACCACCACCGCCACCACCGTCGCCATCAGCTTCACCATCACCATCACCATCATCACCACCACCACCACACCACCAACACCAACACCACCAACACCACCACCATCAGCTTCACCATCACCATCAGCTTCACCATCACCATCACCAGCATTACCACCACCACCACCACCAACACCACCAACACCACCACCCTCAGCTTCACCATCACCATCGCCATCGCCATCACCACCACCATCGCCATGAGCGTCACCATCACCATCGCCATCAGCTTCACTGTCACCATCGCCATCACCATCACCACCACCGCCACCGCCATCCGCTTCACCATCATCATCACCATCAGCTTCACCATCACCATCGCCATCACCATCACCACCGCCATCCGCCTCACCATCACCATCGCCATCCGCTTCACCGCCACCATCGCCATCAGCTTCACCATCACCATCACCATCACCGCCACCATCAGCTTCACTATCACCATCACCATCGCCATCACCACCACCACCACCGCCATCCGCTTCACCATCACCATCGCCATCCGCTTCACTATCACCATCGCCATCAGCTTCACCATCATCATCACCGCCACCATCACCACCACCATCACCATCACCGCCACCATCAGCTTCACTATACCATCACCATCGCCATCACCACCACCAACACCGCCATCCGCTTCACCACCACCACCGCCATCCGCTTCACCATCACCATCGCCATCCGCTTCATCATCACCATCACCATCACACACACCAACACCACCATCACCATCACAGTACCACGAACATAATTACCATCATCACCACCATCATCATCACCATCACAGTACCTCGAACATCATTACGATCACCACCACCACTTTCACCATCACCATCAACATAGCAATTAACATCACACCACCATTAACATCATCCCCCACCACCAATATTCAATCACATAATTGATAAGACGATTGCATCTTATTGCAGACATTGATGAATGCGCACGTGGTCTGAAGGTATGTCCGCCTAACTCTGAATGCATCAACACCATTGGTGGAGATTACTGTCGCTGCCTTCCCGGCTACATAATGAGGAATGGAAAGTGTAGAGGTACTTCGTAAAAAGCACAATAGCCACAACTGCATTTAACTCTGGTTTAATCGGTCATTCACAACGGAGTTTGTCTGTACAGAGATGCACACTGGCGTGCACATTGCATTATCCAGTAACTTGGTATTAGACGGCAAGCAAGTTCGAGGTTTCTGTCTGCTGAAGTTCTGTCCATTTCAATAGAAGCTGACAGCGAACCGTCTAATTGTTTCAGTGAACAATCTATTCAGTACAGAGGCTCGGTAACAATGACATCTTAGTTAGCTGGTTTGTATGTTAGGGAATTTTTCTTGCGTGTTCCAAGGTCATCAATTAAAATTAGAAAGACATAGTGTGGCCAGCTAGCTTGTAAGTTTGCCCGATGATCTATCAATGGCTTATGCCAATCCTTTTTATGTGCGTTAAAATGAAATTCGACTTTTATATTATCCTTCGACGTGCCTCTCCTATAAGCCTTGTGGTTTCCTGAGGTCTCCTCGTCACTAAATCAGGTGTATGACTTGTAAATATTATGAAAATGGCAAATAAATGAAATGAATGAGAAAAAGATTTAATCCTGGGACAAGATGAAGTATATAAGGGTAATGCTTCTGTAAGCTGTTACCAGCAACTCGTTGCCACTTTACACGGTGAGCTATAGATTACTAGATCATTTTTTTTTAATTTTATGTACTAACCTTTTTCATTTTTGTTGTCCAAGCCAAGAGATTTGTGCCCGTGATCCTGGGTTTGGTTCGTTACGTTAGAAGGCGCACATGCGAAAAGGTGTCTGTGCCCAGCGGTTTTCCTTACTTTGGTGAAATTTACAAGAAGCTTTACGTAAGTAAAAGAATTTGTCATAACTTTTCAATAGATTTTATTTCCTTTTGTTATCATTAAGGAAATGTTAATACTTGTTTCTTGATTATATTGAGCGAAAAACCAAGTTTGATTAGCCACAACCTAGCTAAGCAATCTTTCTACAAGACCAAGAGAAGATAAAAGGGTAATATCTTCTCTTGACAAGACCTATACTTGCACTTTTTGTTTGTATGTTGTTGTATACTGGGTAATTATGGTATTGTGATATTTTAATTAATTATGATAATTTAATTAAATGTCGGAAAAAAGCAAACATTTATTACTGAATTGTTGAGGAATTCATGTCTTTCATGAATTAGATATAGATCAAAACTTTTGTTTTGGTTAACGTTTGTAGCTGTATAAAAATATTTCTGCTCGGAGAAGGAATTTAAAACGAAGAAAACAAATATGTGTGATAACATGGAGTCAATGTCTCGACCATTGATCTCAGTGAATTGGAAGGAAGTACAAGAAAGGAGGTTATAAAAATAGGAATGAATGAATGAACGAACGGATGAACGAATGAAAGAATGAATGAAATGACAAACGAACGAATGAGTGAATGAATGAAACGGAAAGAAAGAACAAATCGTTACTCTATCAATAACGTAACGATGAGCTATTAATTTATTATCTTGTCAAACGTTTAGCAATTTATTTTCCAGATCTGTCACAATGGCTTGATTTCATTCGGAAGAAGGTATTACAGTGCAAACCCCAGGAGACTCACATCCCTCCGTCAAAATGTCATTGCAGTATTTTGGGCCAATACTGACGTAACTTTCCAAAGTAACATCATATACCAGGTCGTGGACAGGAGCACGCCAGAGTTCAGAGAGGTAACTTGCAGTGATTTCACTTAATTTGGCAGGAATTTGAACCACGTACACGTATTGTGTCCTTTTGACATCAACAGTCATCACAGACCTTTCAGTCTATCAACATATATTTTCGTTACGTCTTTTCAAATCATGTGACGCTGGTCGTCGACGTAAAAGATTTTTCTTGCTATCATTGAGCTCTAGCTTTAGAAAAATACATGAGCAGATTGTCCAGAACATAACGTGATCTGATGTGATCTGGTTTAGCTATTAGAAGCTAAAAGGATTCAAGTGTAATTTATAGATATCAGTAATTTTTGAAAGATATTCTTTCAAATCCAAGTGAATGCAGCTGGTGACCGTCTATTGCGAGACCCTGAGTGTTGATCCGGCCGGGGTTTGAACCCGCGACCCTCCGCACGGTAGTCCAGTGCTCTACCAACAGAGCTAACTGGTCGGCGGCACTGGACTGGAAAGCCGGAAACCCAAAAATCATGAATAACAATTATTCTTTTGTTGTTACTTTTCACAGCAACTGGACAATGTTTCTGATGTGATCAGGAACTGCTCAGGAGACAACAATTTTAATGCAACTTGGATGATGATAGTGACCTGGGAACGAGTCTCACCATACGCCAGATTCTTTTTCTTTGGCAATCCGTACACTAACGAGGTATTATTATAATATTTAATACTTATATTGCGCTTTTTCTATAAGAATAATCAAAGCGCATTACAGTTAGCATAGTAAAACTACTGACTAATCTTAAAAGTTAAAACCTAAAACCTAGAATCCTAACATTAAGATATGGAGGAAAGTTCCGTTTGTTTTTTATTTTTCAAATGATGTGAACGTGTACGGAAACAAATTGCTACTCTTCATAAAAAAGATATCCCCGAAAATATAACAACTTTATGCTTACCGTTTTTCCGCTTTCAGCAAAGCACATATCAGATAGCCATAGTCACAAATGGAACATCATCTCACGCAATTTACATCTACCAAGATGGAGGAATGGAATGGACTCGACGATTAGGAAGAAGGTGTGCAGTAGGATATGCCACAAAGAACCGCGAGTTCAGTTACGAGGAAACTGACTCTTTTAGTGAAAACATTTTCAGCATTGATTCGAAACAATTTCTTGTAAACGGAGTGATGAGACGCGGATTCTTTTGTAAATCGCTCGACGCACAAAACAAACCTATAGAACTAACCGATGAACAGAGGTGCATGAACTGGTACAACGAGGAACCGGACCCGGACACGTGGTCGGATGGACTGAGTGATTGTCCAGCCACACGTAGACTTGCTGCACGTGACAACCGTTACAGGAATACGCGAGCGCAGAGCAGAGATATTAATTGCTATGAACTGAGATGGCCGACCCGCGGGTTCCGTGCAAGCCAGCAATGTTGTTATTTCAGAAGAGGAAGGAGGAGGAATGCATTTGTATCCGACCCTCCACTGGCTGGAAGAACATACAGGTGGGTGAGAAACGTAAAATTGAATTCTTTTCGTAAACTATAAACTATGATTTTATTTGCAGCTTCACACTTTAGAACTACCTTAACGTTTAACAGTATAACAACAGTCTTGAGTTTATTTTGAATACTAAAACAAGTTAGAGGTTTAGTTTAGAGGTTTAGTAATTTCCGGTGAAGCTATAAAACAACCTGAAGGGACTAAAAATCGTACAGGATAAGCTATGAGCTGCTCAAGCATAATAGGTGTAATAAAGATTGTTGTAGCAGATTTTAAGTTGCAGGTGTCAATGATGATAGAGCTGTTTTCAAATAAGTGTCGTAAAACCAAAACCAATGGATTTACTCTGGCCATCACAACAGACAGACAACAGAAGCCAACCAGAATGCTTAGCAATCTCAAATAGTCCACGCCAAGCGCGGGAAAATGATCGCAGGCAAGTGGTTTTGCCGGGTTTTGCTTCTCATTGGTGGAGAAAGTAGCGCCAGATTTGCCAACTAATCACAGAGCGTAGTAAAGGAAAAACAAAAGCAAACGACAAATACTTTTGATACTCAATCGCAAACTGATCTAAGTACTTTCGATACTCAATCGAAAACTGATCTAAGTACTTTCGATACTCAATCGAAAACTGATCTAAAGATAATTTCGTAAGCCCTGAAACTAAAAATTGTAGCAGGATCGTGCTGAAATCGCTCTTGAATCGCACAGAAATCACCGCTAGTTTATACGCGGGATACAGAACTGCGGCTTGAGCGGGAGGAAAACTTGCGTACTAATAAATGCCGTAAGTAAGTCTTAGTGATAAGCAAGTAAAGTTAGTTTAATCAGAGGTTTCACTTTTTCCTTTTGTACAGATATCACTACAGAGACAGCAGGCTCAGACAGATCAGTGACATTCAACCCTTCCAATATTGCTGCACTGATGCAGAATCAGAGCTGTGTTCACTGTTTTACGAAAAGCGACCGCTGACCAATGCTGCAAGTGTCCGAGTGTTTCCCTTGCCATGCACCTGTCGGTTTTTCTTTTTTTGTACCTGTAACCGCCGTCCTCGCCGCCGCCGACCGTTCAGACGGCCATTCATAGGTGATTAAGAATAAGCGAGAAATTACAAAACTCGTTTCTTTCTAATTTTCATGACTAATTAACAATTGGTACATACGTCAGCGTGCGTGCATCGAGATATAAGAAGCACGCGGGACGTCTGGAGAGCACGAAAGATGTGTGAGAGTTGCTTGAGGCAACTCTAGCTTCTTGAGTGCTCTCCAACCTTAAAGTGCTTCATATCTCAATGAATGCACAGCTGAAGCATGAACCAATTGTTTTATAACATTTTCAAAGCGGTAGTTGAATTGCCGCAGCTTGTTCGCCAATGATTGTGCGTTTGTTTGGCGGTGTTAATCCGGTGACAACCACCTTAAAGGCACTAAATTTGGGTATTTGGGTGTAAATTAAAATAATCGAAATTAATGACATCTAGGTATGTATTTACATTGTTTGACCTTGTGGTTTACCAGCTATACGGATCTTCGAAGCGATGAAGATCGCCGGATGTCAGTGGAGTTTGAAAGGGAATCGCATTGCTCCTACATCTGATTACGCTGATCGTTTGTTCATGTCATTTGTTTGTTACGTGAGGTGGCAGAGACAACAAGCACAAACGAAGAATATAGGCTATTTCAGAATTACCTTCGGCCTCTTTTTGAAAGCGATTCCTGGTACTCATTCTTTCGTATGATAATTCGTTTTCATTCACATGCAAATTAAACTTATTTTCATACCAATGGCTGTGCACCAGGCCTCGCTTTGAAAAGAGGCCAAAGGTAATACGGAAATGGCCTTTTGTTTGCTTGAAATAGCGAACAGAACAGCTGCGTGTCATGCTGAAACATGCCATTAAGTAAAAACAGGTCTGGTAGTTTTTAAGGCCATAAGTCTGAAGACGTTTAACTCACTGAGTGAATCCAGCAATTTACTCTGTTTTGATCTTTTGCTTCACAGCCTGGTTCTTTGGAGACCCACACATCTCCACATTGGATGCCTTACAGTACACCTTTAACGGCCTTGGAGATTACGTTTTGATCCGTACCCTGGACAACTCGCTTCACTTACATGGAAGAACAAAACGACCGCTGACAAGTGAGGGCGCCTTGTCCAACGCTACTGTTTTCTCTGGTTTCGTCCTAAAGACAAACACCAGTGACACTGCGCAAGTTCTCTTCGACGATACTTTGCCAGGAAACCTTAGAATCACCGTCATACGACAAAACAGCTCATGCATGAACCACACCATTGAGTATTTTGGCGATGGACGAGACTTCACGGAGATGTCGATTGAAAGAAGCTCTGTCAATAACAAAACCGTCATAGTGTCCTTCCCATCTGGCTTTTCGATCGAGGTGACGCCTGGAATAGGACTTTTGCAAATAACAGTTAACGCGAATGAGGACATGATGAACAACACGCAAGGACTCTTGGGAGCATTTAATGGCGACAAGACAGATGATCTTCAATATCCAAATGGAACCACTATATCAGCTGACTCTTCAGAGGAAGAGATCTTTCAATTGGGACAAAAATGTAAGTTACACACTCAACTTATTTACTAAACAACAAAAAATGAGGTCATCAAGGAGGCGTCGATCGAAAGAAAATACCAAAAAATCTGGAGAAGCAAAATACTCTAAAAGTAAGTCAGTATTTGGCTTAATAAACAAAACTTTTTGAAAAGGCTTTTTGTCTGACTTTGCCAGAGAGCATCACAATCTGGATTTGACAGTCCAGCTTGAGTCGGATGTTGTCAGATTTAAGGGACGTATGGGAGGTAATGGTACACGGTACAATTTTTAACTCAGCATCATTTATTGTCCCCTTAAAGGTTGTGATCGTGTGATAGCATGCGAGTAATTTTCAACGAAGCAGCCTTTTTGCGGAAAGGTGGTGTCAGTTTATGTCTGTATTCAAATAAACGCGTGGTTTGAAAAAGCAACAACAGAAAATTGCTTTAGAAGTTGAGCGTGTGGTATGTTGCATAAAAAATTGCAGTAGAAATTGTCCCGGGAAACGCTTTCTTTGTGCAAGTAAATAGAGTCAAAGAACCTTCTACACAGGAAATCAGTAGAAACGTCAACTTTTGTCTCCCTCCCCGCCCCGCCCTACCCTCCCCCCCCAAAAAAAACAACAACAACAACAACAACAACAACAACAAAACAAACAAACAAACAACTACAAGGATCATTTTTCATTGAAAACAACAACAACAACAACAAAAAGTAGTAATATTTTTATATCGTCAGTTAGCTGTATACTAAGTTGTTTCCTATCCCCATTACTCGCAGGGAAGGTCCCAGATGGAGAGAGATTGTTCGTTTCGTCTAACTGCACGTTACAGAAAGTTTTCTTTGATGACGCCTTCGTGCCATATTTCTTGAACTTGTCTGCGGTGAATGATTCGATCTTAGCTTTGTGCGGGGGCAACAAAGAGTGCATTTATGATGTGCTGGCGACTGGCAACAGGGATCTTGGGCAAGAGTCCGCGGGATTTGAGGAAGAAAACCAGAATCTCGTAAATGAGTTTGGTAAGCAGGCAAAGATTTCAATGCCGAAAAAAAAAAACACACACACAAAATAGTGGTTACTTGACAGGGTAAAGTAAGGATTGGGATGTGACTTCTTTTTGATGTCTGAAAGTTGATTTTAGGCAAGCGAATAACGATTTCATCCCCAAATTGGAAATGACAGTGGAAGGTTTTGTTGAGGTATATGCAAAAGAAATAAACTATTTAAAGGAACAATGGATGAAACAGTTAGAGAAACAGATGTTCGTAGTCGTACAGCAATTGGCCCAATTGGACACCCATTTAACTGCACTGCAACATGGGATTTTGGAAAAACTCTTGCCCGTGCAATATGACAAACATAACCAGCTTCAAACGAAATATTAACTTAATGACAGCGATATTCGTCATCAAAAGCGCCTCGTGAGTCCGCAACAAATTTTGACCATTGTAAAAAAGCTAAACCACATTTCATTTGTTTATTACCATAATATCAACGTCAAAGAAAATGAAAAAGGCATCGCTGACGTGACAAGTTGACTCGAGCAGCGTTGTCTAGACTCTTGTCAACAGCGGCAAATTAGCCAGTCAGATTGCGAGATTACTAGCAACTGTGGTAAAAATATTTATTGACTGTTTTCTGTTTTTCAACAGCCAACACTCCCCCAGAGATAAGTGGCCCCGCTGAGGTGAACGTCACACTTAACCAAACAACTGAGTTCTACATAACCTCCACAGACCCGGATAACGACACCGTGACACTAGATATCGATGAACTGCCCCCTGGTGCAAGCTTCAACAGCACATCTGGTCACTTTGAGTGGACGCCTATCAATGGTACAAATATCACTTTAGAGTTCATAGCCACGGACTCAAAGAATGTATCAACCGTATTTACTGTCATAATCAACTTGTGTAAGTGCGAGAACAATGGCGAGTGTGACTTTACAGAATTTGTTGGAGACAGTACCGGGCCCTTCCGTGTGGTGGGTTGCAATTGTAGCGAGCAGTACGAAGGCACATTCTGCGAAACTGAAGTACTCGACGCATGCGTTGATGAACCGTGCTATGAGAACGTTAGCTGTGCCACTCAAACGAACCCGTATGGCTTTCAGTGCGGGCCTTGTCCCGCGGGTCTGACGGGTGATGGCCAGAACTGTTTCGGTAAGTGTACGCCGTATGTCATTACTGAAACCGGCACAGCAAGCATACGTGTATATTCAATGCCGTAAGAACCGAACAATTAGGAAATTTTGGTTGATCCTCCTTGCTGAGCGTTAGCGTTTTATGTCAATGCGTCGTTAGAGGGAACTAAACTTAGATGTTGAGTTTCTGAGTGCATTCAGTGAATCTTGACATTTCAACTCAAAGCCAGAACATGACAATGAAGGAACTGAGTTTGAACCGGCTGAAAAGCAATTTCGGATAACCTAGAACAAGTCATTTTCTAAGAGCAATCTCTGCTATTTTCGAAGTTAGTCTGACGACTTGTTTGGCTAATGTTAGTAGAGCATGCGTCCTTGCATGCATAATCTAGACTTTATAAGCTTATTAGATGATCCATTTGGAAGTCCTTGGACGCATTCGAATTTCAGTTGCTGTAACAATTCTCTTGGAATCCACCTCCTTTCATTCATTTTGATCTTAATTCGGAGCTCGTTAGAACTGAAAGAAACTTTCTGTCAATTCTAACGATGCGACTTTTGGTAAACAAAGTTTGGGCATTTAGGCGAAATGACCGATTGTTAGCTGTTTTAACATTATGAACAGAACAATTTTTGTTTCATAATTTTCAGAAAATGACGAGTGTGCAAATGCAAGCGTCAGTCGATGTAATCAAACTTGTGTGAACACATTTGGTAGCTTCAGATGCGAGTGTCGCCATGGTTTTATCACGCGGGAAGAGGGCAGGATCTGTGAAGGTAAAAATGGAAAATGACAGCCGCCATCCTGAGACAACAAAGCTTTTGGTCGATGCGTTGTTTTTCGGTTTGCAGGGGTTTAATTGACTTGGTAGCAAAGTATGAAACGTTAATTGCACTGGTAGTTTTTTCTATGAGAGCTTTTATTCATGAAAGTAGACTTCCACAACGTTATCTGAAAAAAGGAACACAAGCGTTTTCCCGAGTTTCATAGTATGTGCTCCCGCATTTGCCAGCGGTTGTAATTTTCCCGCCAAAGGTAACATTTTCACCCGCACTTGGCACCGGTTCTCTGTTTGATCCATTTCTTGTTTGACTTGCTTTCGAAAGAGCAGACTGACGTAATTTCGACACTTGATTTGGTTTTACCAAAAAACCCCACAAACAAATAACGTCTCAAATCTTTCTAACCGAGCACAGATGCTCTACTGGGAAAACCGGGGTACCCGGAGAAAAACCTCAGTCTCGGAGCAGAGTAGAGAACCAACAAACTCAGCCCACTCATGACGCCGAATCCGGGAATCGAACCCGGGACACAGTACTGTACATTGGTGGAAGGCGAGCGCTCTCACCACTGCGCCAACCCTGCTCCCCTTTCAATTTAAATAAGCATGAAATGAAGGTGGACATTTTGTCTTTCAGATATCAATGAATGCCAGGAAGCTGGTAACATGAGGCACAATTGTACAGAAAACGCTTCGTGCATGAATCTGCCAGGTTCATTTAATTGCTCGTGCAATCCTGGGTTCGAAGGTGATCCGTATATGAACTGTACGGGTGAGTGAAGAGCTGTAAGGATTACATTTCAATTCAACCTGCCTGTTAACACATTCCTTAATTATTCTCCAATGTAACAGCCACCCATTTATTTACTAAATGAGGGTCAGACAGTCAAACAGCGCTGAAAATCGGGCCGTCTTTTGGCATACTCTGTCTGTCAAGATGCTATGTTTTCGGACCCCATTTGAGGTTTAATAGCAGTTTCACAAGGCTCTTGCCAGAAAGGACTGTCATTGTCCCCAAATTTATTGTTGTCCTCAAAGGTTTGACTCTCTGCTAAGTGTTAATCACTCTTCGGCCGTTATCTACCCTTCTCTTATTTTACGATATATTGGCGGACAAAAGGGTTTACTGTTTACTATTTGAGTTGGAGCGGTTTTCAATTGAGTGTCGAAAGTAATTCTCGTTTTGCTTTGGTTTTGCATTGCTTCGCTCTGTGATTGGCCAGGAAAACTCGAGCTACTTTCTCAACCAATGAGAAGCAAAACCAAAACCAATTGACTTGCAAGCGCGCATTTTCCCGCGCTTTGTACCGGCTGCATGTAATTGCTTCGTTTTCTGATTGGCTCATTGCACTGCATACTTCTGTTGTGATTGGTTAGAGTAATTGCTTTGGTTTAATTTGGTTTTACGACACTCAATTGAAAAGCGCCCTAGAGAGTCAAGCAATGTTCGAGATTACCTCTACCTATGCAACCAGCGGCCGTCGAGCTTTTAAAGAAGAGATATCCCTAAGCCGAGCTTACTTATTGTCTACAGATAAAGACGAATGCACGAATGGAGAGGCACTGTGTTCTCAGGAATGTGAGAACTCTCCTGGGTCATTTAGATGTACTTGCAGAAGCGGATTCCAACTCTCAGCCAACCAGGCTACGTGTGAAGGTATTGTCACTAAATATTACTACTAGTAATTCCGGCGTTATCTAGAAATTAAAGTAACCTGTTTGGTTAATAATATGCACTTATTGACTTACTTAGACACTTTCATATGGCTTGTCCACTGAGCCCTTCTATTGTCGTTTAACGCTTTTACTAAATAATTTATTCTCCATGAATTCCTGAAATATGATCGCACTAAAGAAAGCTACATAGCTTACAAATGAATATTTTTAGTAGCAATCAACAGAAGAGAGAGTTTATCATACAAAGTAGCTCTAAATCTGATCATGCGCCTTTAGACTTGTTCAGAGCAGCGAAAAGGAACTCCAACCTAAATTTCGTCTGGCGGATATTAGTGCTACAGAATTCAGCGTTAGACAGAACTATACCGACATACACAGGGATTTTTCCTACTTTTGCTTTTGGCATTCATCGCGACGATGACCGTAACGCCTTGTTTCTCTCCCCAGATATAAACGAATGCTCAACTGGCCATGATTGCGAGAGAATTTGCGAGAATGTGCTTGGTTCTTACAGATGCAGTTGCCAGGCTGGTTTGGAGTTAAATGCCGATAACACCACATGCAGAGGTAACTAAGT
Organism: Pachyseris speciosa; assembly: GCA_016490735.1. Lineage (NCBI taxonomy): Eukaryota > Metazoa > Cnidaria > Anthozoa > Scleractinia > Pachyseridae > Pachyseris > Pachyseris speciosa. The sequence continues at coordinate 619,479 of JAEMWC010000024.1, forward strand.
AATTTCGTGGCGATCATGATTGTGTTTGCGCTGTTTTTAAATTATTTCTTTTTAGGTACGTAAACCTCAAATAGTTTAACCACGCACTGATTCCAGTTTTCTTCTCCAGTGGCAGCGGGCAGTGCGTGTGATAGCACTAACGGAGGATGCTCACAGCTTTGCGTCAACAGAACTGGGCTGGTCACGTGTTTCTGTAACCATGGATACAACCTTACAAATGACGACAAAACCTGCGAAGGTATTTAAAAAAATTTTTACTTGATCACAGGAAGTAACTAGATTTTAACGTAGTTTAGCTTTAGTTTTTATCGTAGTTTGATCTTTCAATCTTTGTACATAAACTGTATTTTTTACCCTGATCTTATCTTACTTTACTTAGGCCGCACGCGGAATAGAAAAGTCTACATCATCCTCTAGCTATTTCATTAACAAACACATTTTCTGAGAATGAATATATGAAAATCATATATTTGAACTGCGGATTAAAGAAATGAATATGTGAATGATCATCGCAGTTATGAACACTAGTTAAGCAGTAGTGAAAATAAAGCCTGAAAATAAATCAGGCTTGTACGGGATTCGAATCCACGACCTCTGCGATGCCGGTGCAGCGCTCCACCAACTGCGGAGCTAACAAGCCAACTGGGAGCTGGTCATTTTGTTGGTTCGTAATATACCCGTGAGTGATGAATATTTGAGAATGAATATATGAAAATCATATATTTGAACTGCGGATTAAAGAAATTGCAGTTATGAACACTACCAGTTACGAACACAACTACCAGTTATGAACACTCCATTTTGAAATCACTGGTGAACCTTGTAATCTGATCCGGACTCTCGGCAGTACACCATTTTTGCACCATTTTTACTCTAAAAATCGCATCCTTTCTGTAACCCATCAAAATCAAAATGAAATAATAATATCCTATCAAATTTCATGGATAAACAAATATTAATATTGACAAAAAAAACTGTGATTTCATAATGGGTGTAATAAAGTGGTAATTGAACTTCGTGTAATGCAACTTGTGATTTCAAATCGAACTCACGCTACGCGCTCGTTCGATTTTGAAATCACGCGTATGATTTCAGACCAAATTGCACTTCACTCAGTTCAATTACCATTATTTAGTCCCTGGACCGAAGGAACCCATAGGCACCCTAGCTTTTGAGAAGATTGACAACGCTGAATGAAGTTATAGGGAAGATACTCCAATGACGTCACTTTCACTTGTTAACATTCAAACGTTTAAATCACGTTTCCGTCACCAGACATAAACGAATGCATGATGGGAAGTCACGACTGCAACCAAACATGTTCCAACAATATTGGAAGCTTCATGTGTGGCTGTCATCCGGGATATCAGTTAGCCCGAGATAACAAGAGTTGTGAAGGTCAGTGCGGAAATGAAACTTGTGTTACGCTTTCGATGCAAGATCGAAACTGCCTGAAATTATCAAACTAACATATTTTGATATACTTACGTTGCATAACTTAATAAACAGTGCAAAGGACAATAATTTTCATTATCTTTCATTTTAAATATCAGTCTTTAGGATTTCATCCACAAACTCCAAAGTTAGAACTACGTTGTACAACATGAAACAACACCACAGGAAAGTAGCCTTCATTTGAAAAGATTTCATCCGCAGACTCAAAAGTTTAAACCACCTTGTACAGCATAAAACACACTACCACAGGAAAGTACTGCTCAGTAGCTTTCATTTGATATAGATTTTCCCCGCTAGCAGAGGCCTCTTTTCCTTGTATTCCAGCCTGTGGGAGAAAAGAATCTATTTTCTCCTGCACGCTGAATACAAGGAAAAAGATGCGTTTGCTAACAGGGAAATATCGATTGATCACACAGAGACAAATATTAGCGTCACATCAATTGACTAAAAATTTTGATTCTAAGTATGAGAGGCCTCGCCTTTTTTTAATAATAATAATAATAATAATAATAATAATAATAATTATTATTATTATTTATATAATAATTATTTATATAGCGTTATTTCTACTAAGAAACCAGTAACGCTTTACAACGATAATCATTGCAATGATAATACATATGTCTGTCATGCATAGCGCTAGACACGCTTACTTAATGGCTAAATAAGGATGGGATGTTATTCTTGAAAATATTCGAACCAAACGAGCTAATACATCTAAAAAGGTCATAGATCTCATTAATTACTCTTGATCAAAATCATTAACTATTCCCGTTTGCTGATTGGTTAACAGATGTGGACGAATGCAACAGCACCGGCCTCAATGACTGCAGCCAAAACTGTGAAAACAGTGTAGGTTCATATCAATGTTCGTGCGCAGATGGCTTCAGCCTTCAGTCAGATAAAACGTCTTGCGCAGGTAATATAAGAAAGTAAGGTAAAGTTTATACTGGTATATCTTAAATGCAATTGTCTTTCATGAAATATTCAGTACTTATCAAAATGCAATTTTCTGCTTTGCTAGCCCGACACTTGAAGAACAGAAAGGACGGACTGCCTCCGTCCCTTTTATTTTTGAGACATGTTTTTGTTGTTTGTCATGCACTTTGTCTTTCAGTTTGAAACAATAGAGGAGGAGCAGGCCAACGGCCTATAACCACACCTCCCATAGCACCGTCTTAGATCGAATGTAGGATATATATCTGCAACGGTCGCATTATTTGCGCTCTTTAAGATCAAAGTTACTCTCTATGTTTATCTTGTACTACACCTGACACATGACAAGTCAAATTTTACGAGATAGCCATTACAGTTACTGGCTAATATAAGAATGCGATTTTCCAGATATTGATGAGTGCAGCACCAACAGATCGGATTGCAGCGACGGATCGTGTGTGAATATCCCGGGTTTATTCCAATGCAAATGCCCACTCCCGTTGATATATTCTCGACCACGTTGCAGAGGTGAGACCACGCAAAATACTCTTTACAGTAACCTGCTAGAACGAACACATTTTTGACCTCTTACTCTCCATTCAGAGGGCGCGCTTTACGATGAGAACTATCCGCCTGAAAGCGATGGTGTTAGTTTTCTCCCTCGTGATATACGAAAGCGTAGCGAGTAGCGAAGTTTTTTAACGTTTTATAGGACTGATGGGCCTCTGAACCTAAGTATTAGATATAGTAGCACTTACTGAGCAGTGATTCCTTTTTATTTATTTTTTATTTTTATTATTATTATTTTTAATAGAGCAGTGATTTCTGGCGTGGACCGTAGCCATTTCTCGTCAACGTTTGTAAACTCTCGTAAACTCCCGCCAACTATCGTAGACTCACGGCGTCAACTGTTACGGACTCTCGTTATCTGTCGCGAAATTTCACCGTCTTTGATTGGACTGTCGTCCTCTCTCTAGTTTCACGTTTCTGGCCGGGTTTAGAATCCTGCCTTGCAATGGGACTCGAAATTTGTCGTACTCTTTTTAAGATAATCTAAGGGCAGCCATGTTCTCCACATATGTAATAATTAAGGACAAAATAAAATAAAATAAAATAAAATATGCTCTCAATAATAAACATCAGCAGATTGTATTGTCTTTTATCGAGAAAGAAACTGCTACTTACCAGAGTAGTTAAACTTGAGTGTATGCCATACTGTTCTAAGGTTTTCAAACCATTTCGTTGTCTTTGCTATGGTATGAAATAAAAGTTTCATATTGACATAAGGCAGCTAAACGAGTATTATCTTTTAGGGGCACGGGTATTCGGCGCTAGCTTGACATTGATGGCGTTGAATGGGAGGCCAGTAGTATGGAAAGAAGAATTCAACAACGCACAATCCCCTGAGTTTGGCTTCCTGGCAAGAAGTGTTGAGGGACAGGTCAGCGGATTCTTTGGCAGAGGAAAGTTTAAAGGAGGATTTTTGGAATGCAGAGTGAAGAAATTCAGGTACAAAAAATTGTTATTAGAGATTATTTCAATGTTGTTACAATTAAAATGCAATCTCAGTGTCCCTTTCAAAAATGTCCACATACATTTAGTCGGAAATGGCAAGGAGTGACACTGATTTTGAACAGAATCTATTTCTCTCTTGTTGTGCTATCAATCTTCCTTCTCCAAGACCAGTGGTCGGGAAACGAGCGATTCAGGAAATATCTGATCCAGAACTCCGAAAGTATCGGGCTTGATCGGACTTCCGGTTGATCTGTGCATGCTCAGGGTTAAGCGCCATGTTCTGAGAATGAGAGTTCTGTTTTTCTTCCATTTATTTGAATTGTTTGAAAAAGCCAATCGGGATCGTAAACCAAATAGATCTTTCTATAATCGTTCGTTTCTTCAAGTGTGCGCAGTAAGGAACGGACACTCGAGGTAGTAGTAGTAGTAGTAGTAGTAGTAGTAGTAGTAGTAGTAGTAGTAGTAGTAGTAATAATAATAATAATTCATTACATATATAGCGCCACTTGCAAATACAGATCAATGGCGCTTTACAGTTTTTAAATCAAATCAACTCTAAATAAATCAAATCAAATTAAATGCTGGTTTATGGGGAGAGGCGAAAACCAGAGTACCCGGAGAAAAACCTCTCGGAGCAGAGTAGAGAACCAACAAACTCAGCCCACTTATGACGCCGAGTCCGGGAATCGAACCCGGGACACATTGGTGGAAGGCGAGCGCTCTCACCACTACGCCAACCCTGCTCCCCGAGATTGAATGTCGTGTACGATGATCCCGCATGCGCAACTGCTGTTCTTGATCATCTTTTGTCTGTGGATAATATCCTGGGGTGTGGCCATCTAGATGAAAATACCGATCAAGAACTGACCGTCGTAACTTTGTGAAATTATTCCTCGCTGTGATGGGTGGTCTTCACTATTGCAATTACGGAGTTTATGGATTAACTGGTGTGACTAATGAAATGAAAGCTGTTATCTTCATGAGGATTCAGTTTAATTTTTCATAGCTTTTAACTCTATTGGCAGATTTAGAGGAACAGTACTCCTGAGATGTATCACCTGTTTAAAGAAAGTTGTTACTTACTTTTGCCTTTCTTAGATACCATCTTACTAACTTTCTCATGACTCACTGACAAACTGACTCACTGACCGACCGACAGACCGACCGACTGACTGGCCGACCAACCGACTGACCGACGGACTGACTGACTTGGTAACTGCCAAACTGACCGACCGACCGGCCGACCGGCGGATCGACCGACCGACCGACTGACCGACGGACCGACTGACCGACTGACTGACTGGATAACTGACCGACCGACCGACTGACCGACTGACTGACTGATTCACCGAGTCACTGACTCATTCACTTGCTAACTTTTTTTAACTTACTGACTGAATGACTTACTTGCTATGGCGCAAAAAAAATTCTCGACCTAGGCCCAGTTGTTCAAAGCATGATTTAGCTAATCCCTGGTTAGAGTGAACTTTGAGCCCAGTTTAGTTACTATTCAATAAAAACATTTCCAAAAGATTTTCACCCTTAAGTTTTGATTGGAATTTAACTTTACTTTTAGCGTAAAATTTGATTTACAAAACCTTCTTAACGAGCGAGATGAAAACTTCGGTTAACTCCTAATCCTGGGTTAGCGATAATCGGCTTTCGAACAACCAGGCCCTAATTTGCAAAGATAACTTTTGGTTTAACTCTGGGGTAGTGTGCAAGTCTAGTGAATCATAATTATAGTTAACGTTCTTGCCTTGACTTTTTAGACGAAGTAGCGTTATTGCTGATATTGACTTAAATTTTGCTGAAAATGCCACTGACGTAACTGCGGAAGCCTTGGATAACGAACTGCCTCAGTCAGGACAGATGGGAAATCTGACTTACAATGCACAAACAGCAACAATTTCAGGTTCATATTCAATAGTCAAGTTTCAAGTTCTCCATGACCGCTGAATAAAAGTACCGAGAACGCATTTGCGCACCGTTAGCCTCGACCTAAAGTAAAATATTCACAAATTCCAGTGAGAAGATGACCTGTTTACAGCTCTGTCTATTGTTTAATTTGCAAATTTGTGGCACGTTCCCGTCGGTATTTGTGGTGGTCGAGGCTAACGATGTGCAAATATTTTCTCAGTGCTTTTATTCAGCGGTCATGGCGAACTCGAAACTGGACTATTCAGTGATTTTGGTAGAATTTTGGCAATGGCGACAGCCAGGGGAGACAAAAAAAAATAATAATAAAAAATTGCTTGCGTTTTTAGTGGTCGAAATGAGGTATATGCCATAATAAAAGCAGAGGAAACTGAGTTCTTCAACTACGGGCGAAAAAGAAGCTAGTAAAACTAGTCGTTATTCGTTAATGCTGTTTAAATATGTTACGCAAAATTGAGTAATCGCTGGAGCAAACATATGTAATCAGCAAACGAAATATTAAAATTGCAACAATAACGATTTATTGTTACCGGGCACTTATCTATAAAGTGAACGTAGTCTTAACAAAGGGATGCTTCATCTCTAGGTGTTATGCTGACCAGTTCGATATCTTTTTAAAGGTAATTTAATTAGTTACCTCAGAATACGTAATTTCAAAATTTGCGCATCGGGCATTAAAAAGAATGAGTTTTTTTTATTAAAAAAAAAATGAGAAAAAAGAATGAGTTCACCAAAGTGAACTATAGTTCTGTATTTGTTATGACTAGATTGCTAAGTGTGCGGTTGAACTTAAGAATGTGAAAAACAATAACGTTTGTGCTCAGAAGACACCAAGCTTTGAACGAAACTGATTTAAACGGTTTTGCGTCAATGTCTTATTTCACTCTTTTGTTGATTAGATGTTGATGAATGTGCAGACCCGGCAACACACAACTGTCACAATAATGCGAATTGCGAGAACAAAGAAGGATCATTTGTCTGCAAATGCAAGGACGGTTACCAAGGTGACGGAAAAACAGCGTGTGGTAAGAAAATACTTTTAACTACATACAGTTTCTCCTTACAGTTGCGAGAAAACAGCACTTGATCAGTAGTTATAACTGTATTCAGATTGTCATTAACCAAGGAAAACCAGTTTTCATTTTACCTGAGGTGAATGACTAGCAAAGGCGAAAAATGCGACTTGACTCGTTAAAACTGTTCGCTGACTCTAAACACCCAAAAAGAATTTGCATTATCCGAGCCTGATGCCTCGAAGTACCTGTAGAGGGGATACTTTAACTCGTGGAATAGTCTCAAAACTTTGGAAGTTACCGAACAAACGTAAACAACTAATCCTTTAAATATTCTATTGCTTTATAGACGCTGCCCCAGGTCCAGTAGATTCAGGTAATTAATGTTTTTAATTGAAGTGGATTAATAAAAACGGATTGCAAGTATAATGCAGGAATCATGGAATAGTTTATTACGCTAATAGTGAACTGAAACAACAACAACAAGCTTTATTTGCATAACGGTAAAATATTATCAAGGAAATCAAGGAGTTAAGATAACAAGAATCAAACTAGTTTGATAAGAGTTTGTTTCGTAAATCAAAGCACGAGGAAATAAACTTAAGAAACTGCATATCAGTGATTCAAAAATTTTACCAATATCATACCAGCCCTCTTTTCAAACATCAGTCAAGTTTAGCTACCTTTAGATGACAGAAATAATTAAACAATTTTGCTGTTGATGTTCCACTTCCTTTGAGTGTCGAAAGTACTTCGCGTTTACTCTGGTTTAGCATCGCTATGCTCCGTGGTTGGTCGCGAAACCTCGCGCAACTTGTTCAACCAATGAAAAGCAAAACCCAAACCAATCGTGACACGCCCTCTCTTCGTCAGAACAGTTCGGCCAGAGACACACCGGTCAGTTTTTATAAGACGCACACCAATTTTGAATTACTGGGTGTATTTCAGTCCTTCGAATGCCTTGCAAATGGTACATATGATTTTCAGAATGGCAAGTTTGGGAACTTTGCTGAGCTAGTGCCTCCTTTTTTCCAAACTAACCATTTTGCCGGCTGTATAGTTTTTACAAATGGTAATTGCACTTGGAAACTTTCTGCAATTAATTTTGCAAAGATGACTGATACGACTGTTTCTCTGATTTGGTCTGCAGGTTCCAGCAAGAACCAGAAAGTAGCAATAATTGTCTGTTCAATACTGTTTGGTTTCCTGATACTGGCATTTATTGCGGTGGCATTCTACAAGTCCAGAAACAAGTAAGTAATGTATGAACACTACTTCATCGCAATCAAACGAAGCGTGGTTCAGTTATTGCAACATAACGAGATTCCAAAAGCGCCTAACATAACACACCCTCTCATAAAACTGAGATCCCGATATACCAAACCTATTCACTTAAGCAATGAAAACATAAACGTCCATGGCTGCTAATGCTTGGGCTCAATCTTCGCTTTGGTAGATTTAAGGGGTAATGCCCGCTACCTTGTGGCCTTAAGGGGGACTAACTTAACTACAGACTTGGCGTTGTTGCCAAGGGATTTTTACGGATTGTATTTGTAAAACACGGTTTTTCGGTGTTTTTGCCACTATATTGGTGAAAGGTGCGAAGAGGTGAACATGTAAAATTTATAAATTGCTATTGCGCATGCGTTACTTGCCCCAGGCCCCAACCGCGCTTTAGAGAGAAAAATCCCTAAAACTTGGAGAAAATTATATGAAGTTCCGATTTTTTTTGCCAATCGGAGATATTCCAGCCTTCTTTACAAACCTACGTAAGCAATTGTTGATAACGTACATAACTGCAATGATAATGACGAAATGGTATGAATTTGCGTGCTAATGACGTCATAAAGCTCACAAAAACGCGAATTTCCAAAAATCGATACGTAGAGTTTTGCACCTTGGCAATCGTTAACCACTGGCACCATTTTCGATTTCCAGAAGTGTACGCCACTCGAGTTTTAGGCCTTTTTCTATTCTGGTCACGTGACTTACCAAATATGGTTGTGATTCGAAAATCTTGTAAACCTTTTTGACTGTAAAAACATAGCCAGACAGCTTGCCTGTGCAAGTTAGGGTTTCCAAGATATGAGGGTTGGGAACTTTCCATAGCAACAATGTTAGCTCATTTTGTAGTTAAGTTAGTCCCCCCTTAATGCCCTTAGAGTGGCTTCAGCTTACTTGATCACATTAATTTGTGAAGTATCCTATTCACTTAAGCGTCTATCTGATTTATCTTCCCAACATAAAGCACATCTAAATATAACAAATCTCCCCTTTTTAACAGCCCCCGCTCCCATTCAACAAGCCATTCGATATTTCGAGGAACGTCTTTAGGTGGCTCATAATGGTTTCGTTATTTTTAAACACCAACTCTTTGATGGATCGATACTCCCACAATTTTTTATTTGTTTTCTTGAACATGGTATCAAAAAATTTCCCAATTATTTCTCAACAATTTGTGATCAATTTTTTGACATAAGGTTACCATAGCAACAGTACAGCTTCTTAGAAACACCCTAAATTTTGGCTTTATGTGCCTATAACTCAAAAACAAGTCGAGTGACCCCCAATTTTTATTATTGAATTGCAATTTGCCCATAAAGCAAAGTTTTAAAGAAATCTGCACAAGGAGTTCAGAGCCACCTTAATTTTTCGATTATTAAAGTGGCTCTCAACCCCATGTACAGAATTTTTTAAAACTTTGCAGAAAGATGAATCTTTAATTGCTAATCTTTAAGTGCTAATTGCAATTCAATAATAAAAATCGAGGGTCACCGGACTCGTTTTTGAGTTACAGGCACATAAAGTCAAAATTTAGGGTGTTTCTAAAAGGCTCTACTGTTGCTATAGTAACCTTATATGTCAAAAAATTAAACGGAAGTTGTTGAGAAATAATTGGGAAATGTTTTGATACCATCATGCTTAAGGAAGCAAACCAACAATTGTGGGAGTATTGATCCACCAAAGAGTTGGTGTTTAAAAATAACGAAACCATATTGAGCCACCTTAAATAGTACACCTCTCGAAATAACAATTTATATATATATACCCCCATACAACGACTTCCCTCATTTTAGCATTTTCGTCTAGCCCCACCCCCCCCCCTCCCCCTCCCCGATATCACGAACCCTGCGGTATTAGCCAACCCTCTGATAATTAAAACACATTTTCCGAAATGACAAATCCCTTACACATGTACACAACAAATGATCTTCAACCTCGTTCCCAGGATCTCTCTTCTTCCCGTCCAGGGAAGCGAAGAGAGACCCTGGGAACGAAGCCTATTTTTGATAATGCGCTTCTCATGAGATAAACTTCGTCGGCATAACGAGCCTTACAAGGTACAAGCAAAAGAGAGATAACTGAAAACAAAGCAAATCAAAACAAAGAAAGAAACAATGTGTGGTGTGTAATCAAGATGCTCTTACAATTGTAGGCGTTACAAGGGAGACTTGGAGCCGGATACAAAGGAACGTTCAGTTCGCATGATGTCGCGTTCGGTCAGTTCTGACGTACATTTTGAAACGGATGACAAGGAAAAAACCGGCTCGTATGACCTCACTTCCGCAAAGGAACCCAACAGTGGGGACGGTGAGAGGTCCCGGCAGTCAAGTGCAGGGGATTACGACTTCCCGGATCCCTATCCCACGGGCAAACGGACAACCTACTACGACAACCCGGGGCTAACGCAGGTATGAGTTTAAATTACTTGGCTGGCAATATGAGGCTTAAGCACAATTTTCTTCAACCCATGGTATCAATTTAATTATGTTGAGGACACGTGTGGGATTCCTATCGAAACCCACAACAACCATCATGCCGGCATAAAAACTTGAAATCGAGAGTGAATAATTAATAATCTAATTGTTAACTCAAAACCGCAAACGTCGAGGGCTTTAACGCTTGTTACGCTTGTTGTCACGTGACAGTGAGCAGTATGTGTGTCTTGATTGTCGGTCACGTCAAGAATAGTAATTAATAAGAATTTTGATTGGTGCGTTGCAAAATCCGTCCTGCACCGCAACCGGGGGGGGGGGGTGGGGCGGTACTTGACCCACGTTTGGGTATAGGAGTGCCGCTCGGGTTTGAAACCCTGACCCCGTTTAGGGCAAAAATAACCTCAAATAGCTATCCTGTGTAAGTCGCCGCTCTCTATTTTAAGACCTTATTTAGGGCAAAGGAAAACATCGTATATCCACATTCTCTTGTCAGTTACAGAAGTGGTTTAATGGCAGTTGTGATCGCATTTACAGGCCCATTGTCACTTACCACACGTGATGTTCCACCCACTGAAACGCGAACACCGATCACAACAGGCATTAACTGAATTTCAACTCAACTGACGGGAATCTCTGTTCAGTAAATTCGTTACAGAAAAATGGACTACGAAATTCATCTACCACCGATTTTGGATTGCTAAATTGTCGAAGACAGTCTTGAAACCATAACAAACAACAACAATCTTTATTGTGCTCTTGATACGAAAGGAGTAGAATAATTTTACGGAAATAATTGTGAAAAAAAAAAAAGAGAGAGCACAGCCACTCAGTAATAGCAAAAGCCAATCGCGCTGAGCGACTGGGCCGTGCCGATAGTTCAAAGATAGTATCTAAACTGTAATAAATAAACAAATACACAAGCGAATAAACAAAGAACCGAAACAACGGCTGCGCACACAAATAGATGCCTATAAAGTACACCAAGGAACCAATCAATATTTGGAGATGACAGATTCTTTTAAAAGCTTTTTAAAGCGAAAACGACTCTCTGATTTTAGATCTTCTTTAATAGAATTCCAGAGTTTAGCTCCCCTGTCTAGAAAGGGTCCAGACCCTTGGGGTACCCTCCCTCCCGGCACTGCAATAACATTTTTTTAATCGCGTTTATAAGGCAAAGTTTCGTAATTTCCAGAACGTTATAGAAAAAAAGTCTGGCACCCATGGTACCTGTCACCAACCACATCATGGACTCATGAGCTCATCTGTGCTATGGACTAGTCGTTAAATCGCCACGGTGGTTTATTGATTCTAGACCTACTTAAAGTAACTTTGTGGATAGTCGAACGCGCTCGGAAAAAATCCGAAACAGGAACCGAACGAGCCGAGGGGGACTAGGGGAGAGGGACTACCCCAGTCACTTCTACCTTCGTCTCGCTTTTCCCCACGTTTCAGTCTCGCAGTGTTGTCGATCGCTAACCCTCCGGGTCCATGCCCTCTCGACAGATAATAATAATAGTGTTTATTTCTTATATTGCGCAGTCTAACATGCAATAAAGATATGATCGAATGCGCATTACAACATTGAAATCTTAAAGTAATAAATGGCTAATCTAATTAATGATAATAATAATAATAATAATAATTTACAATTTTCGGAAAGCAATAAAAATAAAAATATGAGTTAATAAGAGAGCTAATAAAAAGCTAATTTAAAAAGATGTGTCTTTAGTAAAACTTTAAAAGTGTTCAATGATTGAAATTGTCTAATTTCTAGAGGGAGTCGATTCCATACTTTGGGCGCGGCATTTTCAAACGCCCTATCACCTAGTGTCTTTTTTGTTCTATAAGTATTGTCCATTAGAAGTATGCCCCGGTATGATCTTAACTGATACCGCGAGCTCTCTTTAATTTTTATCAAGTCTAAGAGATATTGTGGTGCGACACCGTAGATACATTTGTGAACTAGCATTGCTATCTTGAATTCTATTCTATGGGTAACCGGAAGCCAGTGCAGGTTGATCAGGGATGGTGTTATATTATCATCCCTTGATACAGTACATACCAGCCGAGCTGCCGCGTTCTGCAGGCGTTTCAGCTTACCAAGATGAACAGCGGGCATACCGTATAATAAACCGTTACAGTAGTCTAATCGTGACATTATAATAGCCTGTCCAATGGTCTTCCTATTGTCATATGATAAATACTTTCTAATACGCCGGATGTTGTGTAGATAGTAATAAATAGCCTGACATATGCTGTTCATATGTGTGATCATATTCATTTTTGCATCAAACCAAACACCAAGATTTCTAACCGAGTAGACAGCAGAAACCATTACCTCACCTACTTGCAAGTCATTTATCATAACCTTATTTAACTGTGCGCGTGTACCTATAATAAGAAACTCAGCAAGTTAGAGAATTCACCATCTCTAAAATGAGATAGGAGTCTGTGAACAGCAATTCATTTGTTGAATTTTATTTCCTTTAATTGATCTGCAGGACTCCGCCCTGTGAAGCGATTTTCTCACACTGAAGATAGAAGCCATATGACCTTGCGACCGAGCTGGCCTTTAGATTCAGGGTGCATGAACTTAATTTCGTAACCAGATCTTCGGCTTATGTACTGACCGCTGGAGATATGGTTCGAGATTCGTGTAGACTTAGTTGCACTCAGCTGTATTCCATTTGGTTCATTGCGTTGTTTAGGTGATGTAATTTAGGACAGTCGTTAGAGCGCTTTTCAACTAAATCACTTTTGCTGTATTTTTGTGTTGATATTTTGGCGAGTGAAAGCCGGGAAGGAGTCAAAACTACTCTGTCCTCCATAATCCTTCATACCTCTGCTCCTCGGCCTCGTGCCCGGGCAAATTGACTTCGTTCCCGCTTTCAAGATGGCGGGGAATGTACACATTATTGGAATGTACACATTATTAATCACAAGTAAGACCAAAGTCACGATTACGCTCCTCCATGTAGGATTTCATTTATTGCTTTTGTAGTTTAGATAACGGAGGTATAACTTGTTGAAGGCACAAATAAACAGACATTGAAACACTCATTGAATGTCAGTATTGTTTTCATTGGGAATTCTCCGTTACAACGCTAGTTCTGGCAAGTTGACGCATGTACAGCTTTGTTTTTCTTTAGTCTCCTTTAAGTCTTTCCATTTTAGCACGGACATTGCAACAAACTTAATTTGTGCTGACAAAACAGCAGTCAAAACTAGTCGCTAATAAAAAAAGCAGTTTCAGAACACTTTCATGTTTCTGTTTAATTCCGTATATAAATCTCGCTGTTTGTATATACTGAAAAGTTTATCATTCCTTGTACAAATGCGGGAAATGCCTTGTTTTCCTTAAGTGTAACACTTCCAGTCCAAATAAAATTAAACGACGATAAAACTGAGGATCTTTTATTATTATGATTTTTATTAATAGGATATTGAGAATATTATACAGTGGTAAAAAGCATTATTAAACTTAAACTTAAACTTAAACTTTTTGGACGGCGAGGAAACTAGGGCTTTACAGGGTCTTTCAGAACTTGAACTCAGTCAAAAGTCTAATATTTTATCGTGTTTTATGAGAATCTGAAATCCTACATGCATAACCTGATTAACTCACCTTTAATAAATTTTGAGGCTGTCTCTGTTTAGCAATGTTTGTTGGCTTCTGAGTTGAGCCGTTTTTTGAAAGGAGAAATTGAGAACAGCGTGAGGCCCTGTTGGTGGTTTTAGGGATAAGTGATAACTGGCAAAATAATTTTAGGGATAAGAGTTGACACTGAGATAGTTTTAGGTATAGTAAAAATAGCTTTAATTTGTCAATGATCATACTTTTTTGGTCATTTTTGTCGAAGATTTGCATGACCGGTTACTTATATAATGAACAGTAGCAGGTCATTTATCAGTCCAAATTCAAGCAAGATGTCCAAGATTTGCTCGCAGGGGCCCGTTGCTCGAAGCTCCCGGTAATTACCGGGCCCGTTAAGCTGTTTTGCTTTCCATTCTAGATGGGAGTTTCAAAAAGTTTTGAAAATTATACAGTAAAGTTATCAACTAAAGAAACGAAATGGACTTCATTAGAGGTCAGAACACATCCTACTTTTCTTTAGATTTTGATTTCAAAATATGGTTTCGGCCCCTTCGGGTCCGTTAAGGGGGCAATATACCTGAATGCTACATTTTTGTCATTTTTTTACCTTTAAACCTTATTATCTTCTCGAGATTTCATACCGTCCAAAAAACCCATCATAGTTTTGTAGCACATAACCCATAAATATCTCAGAATTTTTGGGTGATTTTTACAGTGTTTGTGAGGAAGAAGAGAAGGTGGGAGGGGAGAGTGATTGAAAGGGAAGGTGAGAAAAATGAAGATTTTAAGGTGATTAAAAATTAAATTTGGAGGTTAAAAATTAATGGACAAACACCAAACAGACCGCTCTCAACCTGACAATGCACCCGTGTTGTAGTGGACTGTCTGAGTGTTTGTGTGTGCCTTATTTTCCCTTTTTAATATCTTCATCAAATCACTTCTTATTTCATCAACATCCAGGTATAATGCCCCCTTAAGTTACCGGGACTTTCGAGAAACGGGCCCCAGGCTCGGTCAACCGCTTGTATCCTGGGGTGACCTCATGGCGCGCGTGTAACACGGGCATCATATGTGCGCTCGGCTTTGTTATTAACAGACTCATTCTCATTCTCATTGATATGGCTCCCGTGAAAGTACTGCATGAAGTTGCGGGGTGCATTTTTAAGCAAGGCGATGAGAAAATGGCTATGAAATGGCTGTTTTTAACATGAATAGAAACGGACGATTTAGCCTAATTCCTTCGAAATCTCAAGTCGTCTGGGATTGACCAAAGAGCTAAGGATTTTTTGTTTTGGAATACAACTGAACTGAAGTTGCAGTACAAGCGGTTAACGCCAGATCAGGAATTCTTAAGTGGAAGAATACCAGATTGCTCTGCCTCTAGTTCAGGACGCATGAGCTAATAGGTAAGTTTTGACGAATTTTGTTCTGTAAGTGCACATGGAGAAGTAGATTTAGGAAGATCTAGGGAATTTTCCAACCCGGCCACTCCAAAACACATCTACGGGGCTACGCGGCTATGTGCCTAATAAAGTAAGTCGCGTAGCCCCGTAAATACGTAGCCACGTAGCCGCGTAGCTGCGTAGTATGAAATATATGTATGTCTCGTTCTAAAAGCATTGGCAAGGAATGAGTGCGTATCCATGCAGCCGGCTTTTTTAGGAGTATAACTTGAAGTCGCCGGGTATTCTGCAGTTACTCCTTCCAGTCACCAGTTCAATCTGTGTATCCGGTTCTGTTTCGTCGGTCAGGTCTCAAATAAGATCAAAGGTCATCAAATTACGCAGATTCGACAAACCTTAACCATCACTGCATAAAATTCTTTCCATTATGAACTGAAGTTATTTATTGGTCTTGGAAGTTAGACAAGCCTCTCAGAAATGAATTAGTAACAAGACATAGGTTGGATGAAATGAGAATGTGGAGGGCAGAGTTTGGGCAGTGTGCGCCAGCAAACTGTGCGAAACACACATGACGGTGACCACTAAGGATTCTGCTGGAACGTTGCTGTGAACTGTTATAAAACCAAAGCGCGCGATCCCAAGCCGGTTAATTTTGCAAGACTTGCGCAAACAGAAGAAGATCTCTTGCGCGACAGAATGGTTGCGCCAGAGGTCCTAATTTGTAAAGGTACCATTGTTTAACTGATCTGGTCAGACTTGACGAAAACGTGTATGCTGTTGAGAACCCTGCAGTGAAAGCACAAGATCCTTTAGTGCCCTTTCAATTTGTCGAAACAACTGCAACAATTGTCTGGATGGAAATTTTCCTCTCACTTTTCTGCAGACTACGCTCGTGGACTCATCAACGCTGTTGTCTTTATAGACCTTAAAAAGGCCTTTGATAGAGTTGACCACGAGATTCTGTTACGTAAATTGCAATGTTACAGTATAGGATACGTCAATCCAGTTACAAATGGTTTTCCTCTTACTTAGATAACCGTACTTAAATTTGTCAAATTAATTGTTGTAAATCAACCCCGAAATCTTTGAAATGTGGCGTTCCCCAAGGAACAATCCTAGGACCGCTACTTTTTCTATTATATATCAATGACTTACCAAATTGCTTACACTTTTCACAACCAAGAATGTGCGCTGATGATACCAGCTTGACGTTTGCTAGTGCCGACGTTCATGATGTAAATGATTGTCTTAATTATGATCTAAACAAAGTGTACACTTGGTTATCAGTTAACAAGCTTACCTTGAACCTGACAAAAACCGAGTTTATGCTAATTGCATCCAGACAGAAGTTATCGAATCTTTCAGATTGTCCTTCTCTAACTATAAATAACATGACCGTAGAGGAGGTAGCATCAACTAAATCTCTTGGGGTCTGTATCGATCAAACTTTAATTGGGAAAGTCATATAGAAAATATCTGCAAAAAGATTGCTTCTGCCATTGGTGCAATAAAGCGCATACGACATCAAATCCCTTTTAATATTGTAGTCAGTGTTTATAATAGCCTTGTTCAGCCTCACTTCGATTATTGTAGTGAGGTGTGGGGAAACTGTAACAAAGGCCTTTCTGATAGACTTCAGAAGCTTCAAAATCGGGCAGCTCGCATTTTGATGAAAGCTTCTTATGACAGTGAATGAATTGTTCCGGGCACTACGGTGACGAGAACTCTGGCATCAAAGATTAGAAAAGAAATTTTATTATGTTGTACAAAATATTACATGACATGACGCCTGAATATTTAAGATCTAGTTTTGTTTTTCGCGATAGTGTGAATTCTTATCATTTGAGGAATACTGAAAACGCACTAGCTCTTCCAAAACCCCGCACTGATTATCTAAAGAGAAGTCTTTCGTACAGTGGAACTCAGTTGTGGAACAGTTTACCCCTGGAATTGAGACAAGCGACTTCCTTGAGAGATTTTAAGAATAAATTGAGTCGCCACAGTTTTAAGTAAGTTTTAAGTAGTTTAAGTAAGATTTTAAACACGGCCTCCAAGAAAAGCAGCCTTTTGTTTTTTGTTTATTTTATATTCTCTGGTGATTGTAATTAAGTAGATAGAGAGTTAGTTGATAAATTAATTAAGCTGATGGAAATACCGTGTATAAATAAAGTTATCTTATCTTAACTTTAGCCATTTTATTGAAGCCAGTCTCGCACCCGGGGGGGGGGGGTTACTCCCAGAAAAATTGGGTGGGGGCGTGCGGCCCGCTTCCTGAAGCCCTTACTCTATTTCAGACCAAAATCTGCGATTTCAGACCTCACCAAAAATTCGATACCCTAATTTAGACCTATTTCACGTACACGGTTGGTGTAAACTTAATTTGAGAAGGGCTCTTGTTGATGGTCACATCGCCTAATGATGAAGAAGTAGCTTTTTCTAAGAGACATACTAAATTCAAGACTAGACTGCTCAAAAGATGCCCTATTTCAGACCAAAATGGTCAAAATCGATACCCTATTTCAGACCAAAACGGCTGAAAAACCATACCCTTTGGGATCGCACATACCTGTATTTCCCATATAAGGGAGTCCCCCCACTGCGGGGTCTCGCATATCTCAAGTTGCCTTGTTCAGGCCCGAAAAGAATTCTGGGTAATTTATGCAGCCATACCACGAGCACGAGCAGTTATATTGACAAGGGGAGGGTAGGGGTGGGTGTAGCAGGCTAGGTTACCGTCACTGGCAAAAAAGGAGGTGTTAGGGCTGGGGTAGGGTGGGGGAATTATTGTGTATGATCAGGTGTATGATCATCGAGAACAAAGAAAAAAAAACAGTTTAATAAAAAGAATTACTCGGAAATCCACAGGATGAGTAAATCTTTTATTGCATCACAAGCGAACAGACACAGTCTGGTAAAATACACTTGCTTTATTTCTGATTTGTTTAGGAAGGTCTAATGTTAAAAAAATCTCAACTACATTGTGTAACAAACAAAAATCAACACTTACAGCGGATTGTACATTTTTCACAAAAACACTAAATAACTTAAGCGATAAATAATGATGATGACAGCGAAGACAGTTACACTGACTACGACTGCCACTGTAGAGGGATGATAAATAATTTAATAGAATCAGTATGTTAGCCCAATGAAAGGGTCCTAAGGAGAGGATACCATCAAAGGCAAACACTGGCAGACCCGAAAAAACTGGAAACAGCTATCATAATCTACAATAATGTCAATACATAAATATATACAGGTATTAAGTAGTAATATACAATCACATGCTGTAATTTTGCGTTGCTTAGGCCTCCAAATCGTCATTTGTTTGCAAGTGGAAATAAAGTAAACGGATGTTTATATTCATTGCTAAATATATTTTATATTTATAGGCTGTTATTTCTATTCATCATATCTTACACTGGAAACATGACAAATTTCTAACTGAGGGTAATATAAATATAAATATAAATCTGTTAATAATTATAGTGGAAATATGCGTTAACCATGTCACTCCACAAATGCCCAAAATCAAACAACATGAAAATCCTAATTCGTGTCAAATAATGGAAAAACAAACAAACAAAAAACAAATCTGATCACCGAAGCAAAATACCGTACTACTAAAAAGCTACCACTTGAGTTGAGACACATAAGATTTCATCCACAGATTCGAACCAACTTGTACAGCTTCGAAAACAAACACTATTAACAAAGTACCACCCAGTGTCTTTCATACGAGTGGACACACCTTAGAATTTCAGCCATGTGCTCAAAACTTAGAATCAACTTGTGCAACATAGCTCAGCAGAAAACAAAAACAGATGTACCGATGACATTCTTGATGATTTTATCAACGGACTGAAAAGCTAGTTTAGGTTATTTACACGGCTTAAACTATTTTGGGAGTACTGAGGAGTGAAAAGATCAACCATCTTGCATTACATCAAAACACGCCCTTGTCTCAGTTGTAGAGACAATGATAGTTACGCGTTCAAGAATATTCGATATCGTGTTACCTGTTTCTTTGCACAAGAATCCTCACTTTCACGTGATTTGAAACCAATGTGTTTCCAGTGATCTGGTAGTCTCTGTCATTCGTTTGACAGTCGTCCGCAATGATTGCTTTCCTTATTGATGACAAAATCTGGCCGGAATGTAAACAACTTCGTCATATTTAAGCCCTTCAAGAATGCTATAACGAGATTCTCTTCAGAGAGACACTTCTTTCAACTGGCTTTCGCGTTGAGTTTCAATAGAGACCAGCGCAACTCAGTGCGAAGACCGTGGCTTTCACAAAATTTTCTGCATCAATGATGTCTTAAAACCACAGCCACTGCCCAGATTTGATCCAGGACCAAACGGCTTTTTGTAGATTTGAAATTTTATCTTTTTTCCACCAAACATTAGTTTCTTCTTTGGGTTTTCAGTATGATCTTCCTTATTAGATACACTTCTTGAAACAATATTTCATAACGAAGCCACTGCTCAAATTTGATCCAGGACAAAACGACTTTTTGTAGATTCGAAATGTTTCTCTATCTTTTCACCAACCATTAGGTTCTTCTTTGGATTTTCTTCATGATCTCCCTAATTACGTACACTTTTCATAAGGAAGCCTTGACCTTGGGCTTGAATCGCCTAAGAAACTGCACGGCGGGAACATGAACCTGTTCGTACAAAGCCTTTCGAACCGAAGCAGTGAACTTGTTCACCAAACAGAAGGCAGTCAATACTTCGAACAGTAAGTTATATAGAATAACCACGCGGAAATTCCCGAGCCAGTCCAGCCGGCCAAACTCCCCATCAGATCAAACTTGGTAATCCCTAAAATGGAAGAGTCCTCCGTTAGACTCGGACAAATTAACCCCTTCCTACACAAGCCCCTCTTTGGCCAAATATTCCAGAACGGTACAGAAAAACGTAAAGCGCACGTGTGATACGCGATTTAGAAGGTCTCGCCGACAATCTCGTAACTCGAGTCTTCATTTCTTTCTTTATTATTTACCAATATTGCAACCCCTGTCCACGCCTGCAGAAACGAGCGACTCTCGAACGATCCGGCTTAGGTTTAGGATTTTGATTGGCTTTTTCAAACAATACAAAGACCGGAAGTGAAGCGAACTCCAACATGGCGCTGAACTCTAAGCACGCGCAATTCAAGCGGAAGTCTGATATTTTCGGACTTCGAATCAGAACTTTCCAGAGTCGCTCGTTTCTCGACCGCTATACAAGGGGAACGAAGACTCTGGGTACGAGATTGGTCTTGCCGAGAGTATTTACTCGGGCCTTGAGGCCAAGAGTAGACTCTGTCTTGGTGTAGTGAATTTAAAGCTCATGCGTACGTTTGGTGATTTTGAGCCCACGCTACTGGAGATCTGGGCCGGGTTGTTCGAAAGCCGATTAACCTAATCCAAGATTAAAAATTAACCAAGGAGTTTATTTCTCTATCCACAAACGTTGTTCAACGCTGATATTCTACACAATTTTAGATTAGAGGACGTCAATCCTGAAAAGCAAAACTTAGCAAAAGAAACTTTCATCCAAAAGTCAAAAACTGCAACCATAAGTTTACGCTAATCCTGGATTAAGCTAATCGGCTTTCGAACAACCGCGCCTGGAACTTTAGATCAGATATACCAGCACTCTTATCGACTGAGCTAAGATGGAAGCAAAACTTAGATGGATTACGGTCTTGCAAAATCTATTCTAAACTCGGTTCAAAAGTTCGTTCGGTCTCACATAATAAGATGCGGCAGTCACGCATCGTCTGTGACGCTGAAAGCCTTTTCATCTCAAAATTGAAGTATAGGGTAGCTGCAGCCTCTTGTTCATTTCTTAAGCTAATAGCAAGACAACTTAGTAGGAGAAGACTAGGTATTGACAATAATGGGTTAAAAGGTCAAATCTAAAAGCTCCATTAGTTCAGTGGAGGACACTTGTAGCAAGTATAAGGCCCCAAGCATTACACATTACCTTCAACTGTCCTTAAGCTAAGCTTAAGACCCATCTTTTTTGACAAGCCTATTTTTAAACTTTAAGATTTTTTTCGACTTTTATGACTTTTAGACTTTTGCCTTTTTCGATTTTTAGCTTTTATATTGCCATATTTGTAGTTTTTACTGTATAAATTATAATTTATTTGATGTTGTAAAGCGCATTTGAGCGTCAGGAAAATGCGCTATAGAAATTTCTTAATTAATTAATTAATTAATTAAACTGATCAGTTCATTTATTCTCACGAACTGTACATTTGAATTAGTAGTTTTATTGTGAGAAGAAATAAGTTGTCGGTCACTACAGGAACTTAAAGAGTTAAGGCAATCGGCGGTGGGATAGCCACAATATTTTCTCGCATCGTCCAACCAGATTTCAATCCGCACCCTGCAAGTCATGTTGAAGTGGTGGAATTTTAACTACAGTCACAACTTACCGAGTGTTCTTGAAAGCACGGGCAACGCAGAGCTGAGAATCAACAGGACGATACAATTGGCTATCACCTGCGTCAAACAAAAGAAAAAACGCACGACTGAATACTGATTTCGGGGCAAAAAAAGTTATTCAAATTAGCAAAATTTACAGGAATGTCAATGACAACAGAGTACGTCACTGGTCTGTCCTTCTGTTGGTTCTACATCTACATCTACATTTATACGCCAGCAGAAACTATATATAGTGAGCACGCTTACTTTAAATGGAAATAAAAAAAAATGATAAAATACTAATAAGGTATAGTCGAGGGATAGAAATAGTCGAGCAACGGAGACAAACACACGGGAGGAGCGCGCGAAATCACTTACCGCACAGATACGCGAAGAGCGAGTCGTGTACGTGGGTTAGTTAGCGTTTTTTCTCGTTCAACTACTCACGAACTGAAGAATGGCATGCTCGCAATATACACAGCGATAAAGTTATAGGGACAGGAGCCTGTCAGCCTACGCTATCACACTTAGAACACATCACGCGACAAAAAAGGTTATATTACATGTATGAACAGGTATGATAAAACTCTGATCCACGCTCCAGAATGATCGAAATGAAGTGACACTGACTTACCTTTGTGGTTGTAGTTTCACGCACCACAGGACGCAAGCGTGCAAAGCATGGAACACTGTACAGGCCTACCAAGGACGCGATCATAAGGTAACTTCACAAGGTTAAGGGACAACAACAACAACAACAACAACAACAACACTTTATTGTTGACATTTCCTTCTTACATCACTTTAAAATATATTTATATGGTTAGTTAAATTAAAGGTATTAACTAAGGTATCAGTAGGTAACAACTAAGCCAAATATTGATGACAATGACGCCACCAAATTTCACCTTTAATCACGAGGTTTAACGCGAGATTTTCTATGCCGTTCACATATTTTAGTTTTGCTGTGGACACGAAAATCCAAAAATCTCCACTTTTGGAGGGTTTTCTTTCAAAACTCTCCGTTTTCGAAACATGTTTTGGGTTATGTGTTAAGAAGGTTTGAGCGTGTTATTAGATCTACAGTGTATATATTAGCTGATAAAACTTAAAACAACGATTGAAAACAAACGTGGAGACAGGCCGGTGAGAGGTAAATTCTCGATATATTTTGGTCTCGACTGATCGCTGACAAAGAGAACTAAATAAAAATCACATTTATAAGGCATGCTTGATGCTAGATCAGTAAAAACAGTGTTAAGGATACAATATTAAGATTATTTCCAGGAGAGCGCCAAATGTTCCCATCATTGAAGAAGAAACTTTGCCCAGGACAAGAACCTGTTAAAAACGTGACAAAGCAGAAAAATTGAACCACATCATGTACATCACTGAATGAAAAGACACAAAAAGGAAGTACATACCGTGGACTTTTTAGGAAGGGCTCCATGAACAAACAACAAACTGAGGACATTCAGTGCCACCATGGCCATACAGCTGGTCTGCAGCAAGAACAAAACACAGTCATTATCATCACCATCACCATCACCACCACCACCCTCAATATCGCCATCGCCATCGCCACCACCACCATCAATATCACCATCACCACCAGCACCGCCACCACCACCATCAATATCACCATCACCACCAGCACCGCCACCACCACCATCAATATCACCATCACCATCAGCATCGCCATCACCACCTTCATCGTCGTCGTTGTCATCCTCCTCCTCATCATCATCATCATTATCATCTCAATTCTTATCATGATATCACATGTATTATTATTATTATTAATATATCAAATGAGCAACTTTACCGTCAGGAGCAGCAGTGCTAGCAGCAGAATGGGGTACACACAGTTTCTTTGTAATGATGAGGCTCTGACACTTCTCTCTAAATAAAGAGCCAACAAACTAATATGAAAACCAAAGTGAAAAAACGTTCTTGCTTTCTATATGAGCTGAAGTTGGAAATGGTGTTAAATTTCATGCTCAGTAGGTTGGGTACTGTTAGTATGAATGTAAAGTTTTAAACTACAAAGGCAAAGGTTTCTCCCATTCTGCAGTGAATATACACACAGAGCTGCCTTAACTGATGTGGTGCCAGTGACAGACCCATTCCCATCACATGGACAATCCTACAACTATGTAGGCTAGTGTGGCTAGGTGTAAAAGTGATAATGGTAGTGGTGTTGCTAAATTAATAATAATTATAGGAACTAACATACCGGTAAACTAAAATGATAGTAACCAATTATAATAACAACAAAATAACAACCAAGAGAGTAATACCAACCCAGTTCAAGCCTTTGAACTTCCAGTTGTTTTAATTTACTTGGATCATGATGAACTCCATTATGTAATGTGACGCCATTGGTGTAGCCTAAAATCAAAATCAACAGGCAGTAACAGTTACTACATTTGCACAAACTTGAAATGCCAATGACTCAGTCCATAGCCAGTCAGACTGGCTGCAAACAGAATACCATAATATTTAACTCTGGATCAACCTGATCAGCCATGCAGTACAATGAATACACCCTCACCCTTGTAATTTTGCTACTCTTTGACCTATTTTATCACAATACACTGTACATTTACTGAATAATTATCGTAAGGTTATGGCTGAATTTTGGGTGGGGAAATTAAAGGAGGTGTGATCAGTGTTTTCCACTTAAACATCGAGTCTTTTCTACTTTTCTTTATCACAAACTCTTATCTAATATGGCAAAAATCTTTAAAAAACATCTTTTAACTAAAAATATAATTAATTAAAAACAATTTTAAAACACATAGGAAACAATACTACAGCTGTAAGAAAAAAATTCAAAGATTTACAATTATATTATATTTGTCAATAAACTAGCCAGGGAAATTTCTATGGGAATTCTGAAATCTTGCTGCCAATGTTCAAACCGACTTGCAATCTTCAAAACTCCGTTCAAATTTCAAACATACTGGCCATGCATGACATAGATTGACTGTAAAAAATCCCAGCTCCTGTGTTCTTTTTTTTCCACTTCCTGTAGAGATCTTTTCCCCTTTCTCTCCTTTTGAATATCCCACAAGATAAATAAATTGACTTTTTTATGAAAAGCAATACTTACCATTCATTTTTCTTTTCAAGCTTTCTTCTTCTAATTTAATTGCACTTATTTCATCGTCTAGGTCTCGAAGAAACTAAACAAAGTCAAAATTTCATTGATTATTACAAATTAAATTAACCATTTGTTAAAAATATCGAAATTCCTTCAAGGCAAAACTGAAAAGAAAAAAACTGAAATTCCTTTAAGGCACAGTCAAGGCTCCAAGTCAGACAAGCATAAATTCTTCAACTTATATGTCGCAGATCATTGCATGTGGATCCAAAGTTCTAAGAAAAAAATTAATCTCAGTGGTCTTGTATATGAGACAAAACTTAATGCAAATTAATTAACCCATTAACTACCAGCTGTTTTTATGTTTTCAGAGTGATTTTCCACCTATAAACGATCCATAGCTTTTTGTGACTCTTTATTTGAACTACCATGGAAAAGTGGTGCTGTCCTAAGGTACTGGAGGCTCAAGGTTTCTGAAAACGTCATTTTGACGTAGCTACATGTATTTTTCATCAGTGCAGCTACAAGAATGGCCCAAGTTCGGTTTGCTTATGATTTTTGCTAAGTTTACAGCCATTTTTCATCTTTAGTGGCTGCCTGATTAGCATCATTAAACGTGACAGTAGTTAAGAGTCACTTTCTCAAAGAATCGAGCAAGGTGATGTACTTTGTTGTTGAATTTGGCTTGTTACTCGATGAACTGGGAATTTGGCCGGTCAAACACTTAGTACCTTTGGGACTCTACTATTGATGAATTTCTTGACCTACCGCCGCATATTTTGGAATTTGTGAACACTGAAGATGACCACAAGCAGGAATTTTTGGCAGTAGGTCAGAGTTGCTGTAGACTTAGTTTATATGTGAAAGAATTGGGGTGCTGTCAAGAATTCTTGTTATTTCCCAGCATGCAATGTGGTCGAGATGGTGAAAATGGTGGAAAGTTCCGAATGCACTAGAACAAAAGGCTGTATCTACGCTCGGGAGAAGAATATGAACAAAAAAAGTCATTTCTAAGCTAGAACAAGGACTGAATTTCGTCATGATGGTTGAAGTTTGGTTTTGCGACGATGATTTCTTTAAAAAACATGAAGGCAAAAAGGGGCATTTTCGTCGTTCCCCTTTGACGTTAAAAACGGTCAGTTTCGTTCTTGTCCAAACTCAAAAGGCCATATTTGGTAAAAATCGCTACGTTTCTTGCGTTTATTGGATATCCAAATTTAAAGGGCATTCCATTTCGTGCTCACAACTGACAGTTAAGGCAATATTTGTGCGATTGAGAAAGTTGCAATGTTTTGAAGCATGGGAGTTTTTTGCGGCTGGTTTTGGCCGGCACGGGTGCCAATGGGTTAAGATCTGAAACCCATACAAGCCATCAATTAAATACTAGATTAAAAATAATCACAACCAATGAAGGCACATTTAGAGGGACCACAAACATAATACATAAAATTAATATTGAAATTTCTTATTAAAAGAAAACATCAAAATGTCCTTGAAATCTGCTGTTACTGCAGAAACACGAAGTCAACTGGAACCGATTTAGGCTGTGCTCTTGACTAATTAAGAAAAAAATTTGGGGAGCCCCAAACTCTGAACCTTTGAAATCCGGGGTGCCCAGCACAGTAATTTTGTGCAAAAGCTAAGATTTTCTTGTCACCCTAAAGGTAAAAGTAAGTCGCCAGGCTAGGGCCCCTGCAACTAGCTGGGCACTGCTAAGGAACATGTAATTATGACATTTAGTCACAAAATCTGGTCTGCCTTATGCTTCCATATTAAAAAAAGATCACCCCCCCTGCCACATCCCCTTCTAGATTACACAGGGGTGGAGAAGGTCCATCTGAATCTGATAATATCCCATGACAAAACTCTTACTTCCAGCACTACAATCAATTAGGCATTATTAACATTAACTTCTGGCTGACTCACCTGTGGTTTGACAACATATTGACCCAGTACAGTAAACATACGAGCAAATCCAACAGGAGTACAAACTAAAGATTAATCAAAGAGGAGTTATAAAGCTGGCACACTGTCAAACCCTACTTTTACTTAATAACAATTGCAAAACTGTGAGCTTCAGTTCATCCAGAGAAGATGCAATGTCAATTCCAATTCAATGCAGAGCACTGTGGTACAGTACTTACAAACTATAAAATAGTGTTCCAAACTATAAAACCAAACTTACGAAGAAGCATGAGTCCTCCAAGGAGTGATATGCATGAATAAATGAATGGTAAGCCAGGAACCCAAACTTCTGAAAAACAAACAGTCATTATGCTTCACCTGACTGCACCTCAAACACTGCCATATAATAATATTATTGATTATGTAATGTTTAATAAATGAGCAGGCTTGTTTTATCAAGTTTAAGTGTGTTTTGGACTTGATAAAACCGAATTGCAAATTCATTGAGCGTCTTAAAAATCTTTACTGTACATCTATCCATTCTCACACTAATTTAGATTTTGGGTTCTTTTGCCTAGAAAATCAGAAGCAAACTCAAAATCAGAAGCTGTGTGTATATCAGATATTAAAAGACACTCATTAAACTTTTTGTTTGTTTCCTTTCATGATTAATAATATATTTATTTAATGACTTTTTTTAAAAAGAAGAAAAACACCTAGTTTCTTCTGCAAATAACAAACTGCCCAGGCATTAACAAGTAGAGCCCCTTTCAAACCATTCCATGAGGATATACACTAAAAAGAGGGCCAAGAGAGTACAAGAATGAAAACTCCTTTAATATTAACCACACCATATTTCATTATTTCACTATATTTCATTATGTAATGTACTCTGTAATTCACCACACTATACAGCACCTTCATCAGATGAGCGTCCCCTGTCAATCAAAGCTATCCCCACCCAAACAATGCTGGTAACAAGAATGGCAAGCAAGATCAGAACCACAAATGTCTCATACACTCGTGCCATGATACCCTGCGATACAAAATCAAATAAAAATGATTGGATTATTATTTTGGGGAGCAGGATTGGTGCAGTGGTGAGAGTGTTTGCCTTCCACCAATGTGTCCTGGTTTTGATTCCTGGACTCGGTGTCATAAGTGGGCTGAGCTTGTTGGTTCTCTACTATACTCTGCTTGAGAGGTTTTTCTCCGGGTACTCTAGTTGTCCCCTCTAAACCAAAATCCAACATTTGACTTAATTTGATTCTATTTGATTTAGAGTTGATTCAATTTAGTCTCCTCAATTAGTGGAGCATCTGTGCTGGGCTGCAAAGATTTGAGACTTAATAAAGTGATTATTATTATTACAGAACTGTATAATTATAATATTTTAAGTGGAGGAGCAGTTGTAGAGAGATTGTCATGTTGGTACTTTCAAACAGACTTCTTACATGTACGTGCTATATTTTGTGATTAATTTAACATTGTTGTATGTTGTTTCACCTAGAGTGGTTGGCTAGAAGAATTACTTTTATTACTTCTGGTTAGTGACAATCAAGGCATGTCACCTTTCTTGAGCCTGCAAATCCTTCTGATTCAGTGAAGAAATAAGCGAAAGGGATGGCAACAAACAGCGACATGTAGGAACCTAAAAATATCTGGTTCCACATACCTGTCAGAGGAAAAACGAATCTCACATTGAACTAGGTTTAAAAAATCATTTTTACCTACATGTATTAATTTCATTTTGACCTACAACATAATATAATTTTATACAACTCCATCTTGTCATTCCAGACTGTCTGTGACTAGAATTATCATAAGGTTTTAAATGAAGCTGCTTACAACTAGAAATTAAAAAAGTTGTGTGTGATATATCCAGTATAGTAGAAGGCATTCAAACCCTACAGTTGCCATGTTTAGCACAAAAGCAGTTAGTAAAGTAGCAATGAGTATATCACCAAAGCTCAGAACTTTTAAAACAAAATTCACACAACTTGATTTTTACTGTCTAAATGTGCCTTAATTTACAGGGTCAGAAATTTCACTCACGTACCATGAATTAGTGACCCATTCAGCCACTTGATGTAGTAGCTGTTTGGATACATGATCATAATCTCATTACTGAAGATGGACATTGGCAACAGAAGCACTGCACCCAGTGACACTGTGAGGGTGAATGTACACAACCAAAACCTGAAATACAACACAGGTAACTCAGTGAACTCATGTTGACATGACAGTCCATATTTAGCATAAGGCATGTTAAATTTCTTCATTGATTAAATTATAGGCTTGCAAGTGCTTTTTAAGCATTAAATGTTTATTTCATTGTCAATGGAAAATTTACATATCAGTAGTTCTGTTGCACTGTTCGGATATTTAAGGTTACTCAACTCTTGCAATAAGATTGCCTTCCTCAGCAGTCATTTCTGTGTACTTAGGATGAAATGAAGGGCTTGGTGGAAAACTATGCTAAGTGGATTTTTAGGTGAACGCATTTTTTGGCCTGTGTTTTCTCGACTAAGCACAAAACAGCGAAAAAGAATACAGGGCAATTTTTACCACATAAAAACAAGCCTGTATGCAAAAAACCAGCAATTTTGGACCAAAATAAAAAAAAAACTCCCAAAAATCCACTTAGCATAGTTTTCCACCGAGGTCTTCAAATGGTTGTGAACTATCAGCTTTTCCTAACTTGACAGTACAACAGACCTCCATGATTGCATTAATATCAGCCCTACATTTGAAAATAAAGCCTTATTTAAATAGTTGTTCAAGTTAAGTTTCTTCGAGTCAAACTATATTTCCACAGTTTGCACTACTTCACTTACTTCAGTCATTACTTGGCATTTATTTCTTACAATAACATACACTGTACACTGTAAATTATAGTAAGGCTACGACTATACTTACGATATACGATAAACAAAGGCATCCTCCTCGTCTATGAAAAATAAAAGTGTAACAAAATAATATCACACGAAAATCATGAGTATATTTTACCTATTACATTATATGATCCTGCAATAGAAAAAGTACTTCTACATGATTTGAACAGCTTATGAGAAGAACTGCTGAGACAGTGCCCCTTTAACAAGAAAAAGGGACTGTCTCATGTCCCAATAACATTGAACTGCATCGTTCAGAGGTGGTTGGGTGCCTGGATATCCAGGGGATTCCACGTTTGGCACAATAGTTTGAATAATGCCTCCATCACAACCCCGCAACCAAGCTATGAGTTCCCATGCAAAGGAACAGGCACCTGTCACTGTACTGTGACCAGACAGTGGTGAAATAAAAAGAGGAAGGGATATGGGGGGGGGGGGGGGGGAAGAGCAATTATAGTCCAAAACTCTTAGAGCCCAGTGCTAGCTTAGAAGCCACATGTTAAAATAATGTATTATTAATGCAAAACAGTCGGTTTTTATTTTCGTTTTGCGGATGTGCAAATTCTCACATGTGAAGTACGTGGCAGGGCGTGTGAGCGTCTCTCCCAGTCTCACTCTACGTTTTCACCCTCGCTCCAGACCTTTCGCTTGAGAAGACGTCGCATTCGACCAATGCAAAAATACTTTGTCAGCTGTTTTGCAGTCCATTGTATTAGCTCTTTGTTAGAGACCAGGTAACAGGGACACTACAACAGCTTTTGCCAATTACTGTTTGCCAATTAATGTTACGTCACTCTCCTGTCTTGCTATCAATGAAACAAATCAAACACTTATGGTATGCAAGTATAAAGGAAAATGTCTCAGAATTATATTAACTCCACAGCTGAACAAAATAAATGTATATGTCTGTCATTTCTTGATTACCTGAATCAAGTTCATCTCTCCTTCTCTTGTAGGTACTTATAACAGCATGACAAATTCCATACAAAACAATGAAAACAAGCAGGGATATCTACACAGAAAATAAATGAGAGCAAAAGCAACAATATTTAATGATATCATTATCCTAATAATTTAACTCCAAACCCTAATGAGGATTTTCTTTTTCAAATGGATCTTGAGTAAAAAGTTAATAAGATCCTTAGTCCATTCCATTCTTATTAGGGGCATAGAGTGCTAAAGTGTGACGTCACAAATATTAGAATTTTTGAAATTATAGGATTTGTTGAGATTTTCAGAAAGAGCAAGATGAAAAATGCTAACTTGCCAAAAATCAGCATTTAAAGGCAAATTGGCTGCATTATTGATATGTAAATTTGCATTATTTTTATTGTTATTAATAAAGAGTTGTGATAATAATATAATAAAAATAATAATAATTTAATTAATAGCTTATATTATACCTTTTAACATGCATTATTATAATGCCTAGTGTAACTTAAATTTTACTTTTGTTTTAATAGCATGAAAGCAAAAGTAAAATTTAAGTTACACTAGGCATTATGAGCTAAAATAATTTGTGTTAATATAGACTCTTTTCTTTTTAACATTACTTTTTACAGAACTCCAAACTCACAAATTTATTGAGTGAAGGAAAAAGTCACTTATTATTGTTGGACCCTGCTTGACTCTAAAGGATTAGTAAAAGGGGTTTAAAGGCAGGCAAACACAGACTCTTCATGTGATGTTTGTAGTTGCCTTGCATTAGAACCATCAAGTTATATTTTTGGCCTTATGAGGATGTCTAAGATTTACCTCTTCTGTATGAGATTTTTGGAAGATTTTTGTAATATTGCTAACACCAATGGCTGATTTTGTATCAGACTCCAGTGTTCTAAAAGAAATGTTTCAATTACTGAAGGAATTACCCTGTTTAAATAAAAATATCTAACAGTTCCTTTGTCATACTCAGTTCAAATTTACACAAAGTACAAAGATGAATTCATGTTACAAAAGAATGCTAATTAGCCATAACAACAAAAGGAAACATATCAATGTATATCATTAAGATAATGTTTTGAATTGACATGATACAAATCAAATGAAGAATGATCCTCGCAGTTGTGAACACAATTTATGCAATTGCGACTGCTCCCAACATCAGTGGCTTCATAGCTCAGTTGGTTAGAGCATCGCACCGGTAATCACGAGGTCATGGGTTCAAACCCCGTTGAAGTCCTGAATTTTTTTCAGGCTTCTTTTCACAATTGCATAAATTGCGTTCACAACTGTGAGGATCATTCTTCATTTGATTTCATTTCCGCAGTTCATATATGATTCATTTCATATATCATTGACATGATACAGTTGGTGACTTAATGAAGGTTGCTCCCATTGAATATGAATAGCTTTTTTTATCTTAAGTTGGAAGGTAGTGGATGCATGATCTAAGATGCTAAAACAATCATTAGAGCATAAAGTACAACACTGTACTGCTGAGAATTCTGTAAATGTCTGAAAATGTGAGAGGTCTCATCACTGACAAGGTGCTCACACACGTGTGGAAAAATGCTGAGTGGTTTCATCGACATATCAGGCATTACAGCTCGCACGCAAAAACTCATAAACCCACATATGCACGGATTCCGCGAGGGAGAGGGTCTTAGGGTCAGCTGTAGCCAGCTGTAGGTTGATCAAAACAGCTTATCTGAGGCGTTGTTTGAATTTCACAAGGCACTCTTGTACTGTCGACGAAGAGTTTGTTCTACAGTATAAGCAGTTTTGTTGCTTCACCTGCAATGAAACCAACGTTTTTCCGTTTGTGGGTGGCACCAG
This sequence comes from Pachyseris speciosa, assembly GCA_016490735.1. Lineage (NCBI taxonomy): Eukaryota > Metazoa > Cnidaria > Anthozoa > Scleractinia > Pachyseridae > Pachyseris > Pachyseris speciosa. Next base: position 652,155 of record JAEMWC010000024.1, read on the forward strand.
GTGAAATGTTGCACTCGCGTGATGACTTGAATTTCTTTTCCGTGATGCGTGATTTCGTGATAGGTACCCTCAAATGAGGGTCGCTTGGGAATGCTACCTAAGGCGCTTGCTTCCATTTTTTGGAATACGTTACGAATACGAATTGAGAAATACCTACCACATATTCCCTAATTGTGTCATAAAATATCTGTTCCTCCTCGGTTCCATCATAGTCTGACTCCATAACTCATCCACTGGACAGATAACTTGAAAACCGTGCCATTTTCATAGCCATTCCTTTCAAATCGCGTCGCTGATTATTGTAGTCAAGTTAAGCCTACTTGTTCAAGCTCGGGCTTATTATCAAAGGCATCCATTCAAGAAAATCTCACAAAACAAGCAACGAACTCAGACATCGCAGAAACTTGGTTTTCACATGAAAGGCCGTTGGGGTCGAAGAGCAACGTGTAATTAAGACGACGAAGAAAACTCACGTGAGTCGTATACGATTTCAGATTTCCGTTCTGTCAGTATGCAGTCTTGGGTAATGCTGGAATACTATTTTTACTTCGCTAATCGTCAAAGACCACTGGCACAGCGGGAAAAATCTTGACTACTTGACGATTTTGCAATGATGCAAATGACTTATGGCACATTTGTTTTGCTCTCCCCAGTCTCCGTTGCGATAAGACTTTTGGTGAGGGTGGGGACAAAGAGCTGCAGCAGCAACGTTCGCCAATGTTGTTGTTGTTGTTGTTGTTTATCAGTTCAGCTCTGCGTCTGTGGTAATGGAAACATGCCTTTCTCAAACCTCCAAGTTAAAGAAAGAAACGACCTCTGTCTGGGCCCATGGTTTCTTTGAGCATCGTCATTGACTGGGTTGGGTGACATCGCTGTCGCAACCTGGAATTTTAGGTGGCAATTCTCTGATGAACTAGAGAAATGGGAACTGGGAGAAATAATTTATTGGAAAACTTGTGCTGATGCTGTTTGGCTGTTTCTGAAGGCTAGTTCAGGCCCCTCTACCAGCACATCAGGGCTCATGTCTACTATCGTCATAATTGATTAACTGAAGGCCCAGCCACCCATGCCAAGGGTCTTGGAAATAGCAAACTGTATGATGCCAAGTAAACTATTTCCTGGGAAACAATGACCTCTTTCCTTGAAGGGTTTCTGAGAAAACAACAACAACAACAAAGTAAAATTCCTTTGCACTGTACCGTAAAATGCCCTTATAAGTCCCTCACTTCCAGGTTAAAGGCCCTTCTACCTGTAGACAAAACAAATTATACCCCCCCACCCCCGCCCAGTAACTGTTCAGCGTTTTGTATCAAAATGAACTTGTTCATAGCTCAGGGACCCCGCAGCAAGTTTGCAACTGGGGGCGCTCACTTTGAACGCATTGTCGTGAGTCAACTAGGGGATTGGGGGAGGGGGCATGCTCCCTTGAAAAATTTTTAAATTAAAGTCCACTGAAAGGGCTGGAAATGCATTTCAAACTAACATGGTGTGGTGAAACTGATATATTTTCAGCAACAAAAAAGAGGTGTTCTAAAACAAGAATAATCAGTTTTCGGTAAAACGTTAATAGAGAAGTAACTTCAATTTTTGTTAGTATTACTTGCTTTTTACTGTTGAAAAGTGGGGCTAAAGCCCCCCAGCCCCTCCCCCTGCACAGTGCCTATAGCTAAATTTAAAACCAGTACATGAGAAATGTATTTTCCTCAACACTACTGTAGCTCGTTTCAAAACGTGTTTTTTTTATTCCAGTTGTAAGTCCCTCCGTTTATAGGCCCTCCTAAAACCCCTTTTGAAATTGTATAAGCCCAGGGCTTATAAGCGGAAGTTAATGGTACATTCTAAAAGTTACAAAGATTGAATAGACAACCTTCAACTTAAGTAAAGTGGAAAATAAAACAGTGCCCAGTGTAAAGGTTACTGGTAACTCTGTTTGTGGTGGGCAAGTTGATGGTCTGAAACTGAAAGGATGGGGAGAGACCACAATAAAAATGTGTTCAGAAAAGATTTCTGCTCTCTGATCCTTCCATACTGTTCACTCAACAATAGAATATAATTATAATATTTGTCTTCAAAGGCAGTGGGGTTTGAAGTAATTGATAGAAAAACAAACAAACACACGCAAACACACAAGCACATCAGTTCAATGTCTTTATTACAAACTTAACAAGGCTTGGAAGCTTTCACTAATATATTGGAGTTACAAAAGCTTTTACAAAGTCAACAGTCATTGTTCTTGACTTAATGATATCCTTTACAGTTCTCAAAAATAAAAATAAGATCAACAGTTAGTTTGAACGGTTACAGAACTCATTACACTGTAAAACAGGGAGTCTAATCATAAGCACTTGGTTATATTCGAGCCCCGAGCGTATATTGTGTCTTAAATTCCATAACATAAGCAGTTAAAACAAAACATTAAAAGAATGAGTGCAATGTAAAGTGGTGTTAACCTCCACAAGAAAACAACTTTTCTATTGCAAAATACCTCATTCAGTTTTATACAAACACGAGATGAAGATGAAGCAGGCGCTTGAGTTGTTCGTCCTAAAATCGTGCAAATGTCCTTAGGTTTGATGGAAAACGCAAACGACAGGAAATGCAAGCGAAGAAAAGCTTTCAGATCTAGAAACGTTTCGTGTTACATTTACAAGGTTTATCTGAGAGAACGGAAACGTATGCGTACACAGGTAACAGGTAAAGAAAAATATGACACGCGAGCATATATATATATAATATGTGTATCAAGCAATAGGTTCAATGTCTTTAAGAAAAATATCTGCTGAAAGCTTTGTCTCTCACTCGCTTGATTTCTTGGGAGATTTTTTAGGAGAAGCAGATTTGTTGTCAGCTGGCTTCTTCTTCACAGAGCCTTTGGGGCGTCCACGAGGTCGTTTCGGCCCTGCAGGTTTAGGGGCTGTTTCTTTCTTCTTCGCCGATTTCGAGCCCTTAGGTCGACCTCTGCCTCTCTTGACGACAGGTTCGTCCGACTCTGCACTTGCAGCCGCCGGTTCTTTCGGTGGACGTCCACGCTTCTTCGCTGAACTCGCTGCAGCAGCTTCCACGTCTGGCATTCTGATCAAACGTTCTTTACTCTAATTCTACCTCAGAATCCTGCGGTAAGACATGCAAGTTGGACAAATAAAGCTCAGGTTTGAAATCAATCGACATTTGTCTACAACTAATCATGATTTTTAAGAGAGTGATTTTCAAAAAACCGTTGAATTCGCACACAAAAGAACATGAAATGAACAACAAGAGATAAAGGCGCGAAAAAATATCACGCAAAGCAAATGCAACTTATTTTGCAGAAAACCAAGCCAGCGCGCTGATTAAGTGGGTTTTACAGAAGTTAAATAATGGCGATGGATTCAAAACTTACCAAATATTAAGCTGCGCGCACCTGAACGGTACAAAATAATTGACCGTTGGCAAAACAGAGGTACAAACAATCAAATCAATTCGTTGGATGGAAGCGACGCCAACCTTGGACGCTGCCAAACAAATCCCATCATACAATGCGCCATTGAAGTCAATTTAACGGTCAGCGGCTATTACACAAAATAATTATGTAAATGCAAAATGGCGGGTGCGAGCTTTACATGTCCTTTTGCACGTTTGTCACGTTGTGAACATTTTATTTCCCGCAATGTCATCTTGGTTGTTAAAGGATATGAAGTAGCTTGCAGCCGTCATGTATCCAGATGTTATTCTTTGCTCCTCTCTGTCCGCGATCAACCTTCGGTACAACCTCTGCTATCTTCCTTTGCGACCAGCAATTGCAGCAAGCGCTTTATCTTACACACCTCGAGCTCACGATGGAGTAGGACTACAGCTCAGCACTACCTTAGGTAATTTTTCTTTCGAATCTTTGGATAGTTTATTTGATTGAGGCCATATATACCACCACGCGTCACGATCAGAAGCTTCGTAAGTTAGAACTACATGCAAGAACTGACCATGTAAGCTTATCTTTACCTGTCGTAATAACTCTTGATGTAAGTTTTTGATGGCAGTTTGTGAGAATCATCTGCTGTTTTGTCAATTTAAACTTAACGGCATTTAATCTGAAAAAGTAACCTGCCTAAAAAGTTTGTGTTACATAACACTGTTGTTTTGGATTGGGAGGGTGGGGTCTGTGGGGATTCCTTGGTAATAACATTAGGTTCAATACCGCAGCTAGATTTTCACACCCTTTGCAGGGCTGTCAAAAATGGCTGGTAACTGGCTGAAATAGCCGCCTACTTACCAATCTTTGGCCAGTTACTTTTGTCTCAATTTGCTGTTAATGTTTGGACAAATTGAAAACTTTGAGAAGTTCAAGAAAATATGAACAAAACATTTTTAAAAAATGACACAACGTTTGAATCTACAAGAAGACATGTTTCAGATACTCAGTATCCATCTTCAGTTGAAGGATGTTTACAAGTGAGTGACTTATATAAAGTAAATAACAAGTAGGTGTTGATTACCAATTGTAGAATAATAGTTACAAATCAGTGAAAAGGTTACATAATACTTAAGGGATACAAGAGGAGAATAAAAAGTGCGAGTACAAAACTATGAAAAATGCTGAATACAAATAGTAATTAAAGTAAGAGTGTTAAATTAACATGTTTGAGTTGTTTATTTAATGCGGGTTGTTCCCATTCAATATGTAGGGCTTCTTTGATCTTAAGTTGGAAATTAGTAGGAGCCGAGTCTAAGATGGAAAAACAATATTTTTTGAAAGAGCATAGATTCTTACACGACTCAGAACCCTGAAGATGTTTATAGATGTGGGAATTGCGATCCGAAAGTAAGTGCTCACGAACCCTGGTGCCAAAATGTCTAGTGGTTCCACCAAAATTTGGTAAAAAATATGTGTAATTAATCCTCTTCAGTTTTCAAAGTCAAAGTAAAGATGCATTTCAACCATTTTTAACCTGTTTAGCTACCCCCTACATGCAATCGAAGTGAATGAAGGCTCATATAATGTCTGGGACATTTTAACTGTACTCTCATAGAATGCCTGGAACATTTTCACTGCACTGCTGGCTTCTGTTCATGCCAAAATGGTGTCCGCCATGAAAAAAACATTGACAGACATTGCTAAGCACATTTTTTCCCTCTCATTTGAGTGAGCAAGCCAGAGGTAATGGCCTTTTCGGTACTTTTTGCATAGATTGAGTATCAAACCTTAGACCCCCAGCTGCTGATGTAACCTAAGATATGTCTTTTTATCTTAGGATGAATAAAGATTGATTGACTGAATGGCAATAAACATAAAAATGGTAAATGTAGCCTTAATTTTCACTGTTTTCTTAGGTCCAAAAACTACCTGGAAAATGCTGAAAATGGCATTTCCAA
>JAEMWC010000024.1:662500-667500 GCA_016490735.1 Pachyseris speciosa
CTTAAATTGCTCTTGTTTGGAAAAACTATATTTTTATCCGAAACAAGTAAAGCAAACCAGAGTTTGGTATTGCTGAATTAGCATAATCCTGTTTTGAGCAGACCACAACCCCCATAGTTTTTCCTTTCTCACTTCCTCACCAGCAATCAGCCAAAGGATGCCCAAAGCCTTTCGTTCTGATTGTAATATTTATTGTATTCATTTCAGAGTGATGGTATAACTCGCTCGTATACACTGGCAAATCAGTACGCTAAGGAGGCCATCAAACACATAAGCAAGTTATCTCCGTCACCGCAAAGAGATGCACTTGTTTCAATCACCCATAGAGTCCTACAAAGAAGGAAATAAACGTTTTCACAACATAGATGTAGTGTACATTAATTTGTTTGTCTTCGTCGTTGGCATTGTAACAGACTCTTCTGTGTGTTTTGTCAACTCTAATGACTTTTATAATAGCTTGTGTGAGATTTTTGGAAACAAAACACAATGAAGAGTGTATGATCAAGCCAGACCCCTTCAATTTTCCCATAGATAATTTTTAACTGAATACACTTGACATGGGTTGAGCTGGTGCCTGTGGATTTACACGGAAATAAATTGTAATTTCTTGAAAAAAATGTAAAATATTTAATTTAGAACACAAAAGGAAACTTATAAAAGATTTTATTTTGAAGGTATTAAACATAACAGATTGAAATAGCCTGGTTCGTTGTGATTAAGGAGGATAGATAGTTAAATTTGAGCTCGGATAGATGTCATATTCACCTTAAGGGGGAAGCATACCTGGATGCTACGTTATCCTCAGAAATTAAGAACACACTAAAGAATAGAAAAGCTGACACTCAAGAGGAAAGCAAATATAGGGAGTAATAACTGCAGCGACGCAGAGCCAGCCGCACGTTTACGTCCCGTGAGTTTTGTCTTGTAACCTACTCGGAAGTGAGACGGACCTGTCTGTTATCAATGTTGTTTTTGGTACGCTGGCTTGTCGCGCTGTTCCTAGCCGCTGCATAAAATACTGGCTAGTTTCTAATGGTGAAACGCAAGCTTGACTCTTGTCAGTCTTTTCATTTTCAAGAGCGTGACTTTTATTTGAAAGATACAGCAGCACGCTATAATAAAGTGCACGACGCGCATCACGTACTTTAAGTTGTCACGCAATTTAAATTGACGTGCAGTATCCGTCAGAATTTCAACATCCAATCACTGCTAACTGAAACAGGGATTTCTGCAGAGTTATTTATCAGATCCCTGCAGACAGTTCACAGAGATGGCGGAACAAGACCTCAAATGGCACGAAACAATCGTGGTTCTTTTTGGAGCAATTTTGAGCTTTGCTGATCCCATCACCGACATACACTGTACTCACACTGGTAGAATTCTACCGCGAAGATCACAAAATATGGTTTGATGTGGGACTTGTGTTTGTCATTTTACCGTGTCTGGTATTCCTAATATATATTTTTTATTTTGCTAAAGAAACTGAACTGAAGGAAACAAGTCGTGCTAAGGGTTATCTCTAAGTTTTTCTTTGCGGTTTTAATCCCTTCTCGGCCGCCTTAGTGAGACTTCAAACGTTTATGTTCTATGTGAAGAACTTTAAAAAGCTATGGCGAGGCCATTCAATCAAACCAGACTTTGGAACGGCTAGTGACGAAGAAGCTTATGCACTGCTTACCCACAATAAGCTTGCTGTTCTATTTGTAGCCTCTCTTGAATCAGCCCCCCCCCCCCCCCCAGTGCATCATTCAACTCTACGTCATGAGTGTGCAACAGGAATGAAGATCATTCAACTGATCTCTTCAGTTGCCAGTGTCATTCCTGAGTTTAGCTTGGGCATCTACAGTTGCTGATGAGGTGATTGATAGCAAAGGACTGTAAGCTACTATCAAGGCACTGAATGTGAAAAACAAAGTTCTGCTTTTTGTAACTCACTTGTTTCCCTTGAGCAGCCGAAAATGTTTGCCACCGCTCTGTTCACTGTAACCTACAAGTGGTGGATTGTCAGTGTTCTGTTGACTCATAAAGTTGCGATAGTGATCGGTGACACTACATGGATTCGCCGCAGAGGTATTTGTGACATAGCAACAGGAGCTTTTTCCAGTTTCTTTTTCTGTTTGTATTGGTTAAGAGTGACATGTCTATACGGATACAAGATGTAATATATGTGGATGACACGAAAAAAGAATTGAGGATAATGCAGCTGTTTTCCAATATCCTGTGCATTACAGAAAACTGGATCATGATTTTGTTCTTCTACTTTAGTCCATTCAACGCCTGGTACTCCTTACCTCTCAAAGTTTGTGTCTGTTCGTTCTCTGTTATCGGAGCCACAATTAGAGTTACTCACTTTTATTTCTTGACCAAAAGTCAGCTGGGGTATCCAACGAGCCAATTAAACCAAAATCTGTAGAAAGAAAGAAAGAAAGAAAGAAAGAAAGAAAGAAAGAAAGAAAGTAAGGAAGAAAGAAAGAAAGAAATCTGTTCGAAAGTGATGTTTTCGTTAGCTAGATTTGTTCTATTCGGATTCCTGAGCTGAAATTTTAATTGCCGGAAAATGTTAGGGAACAAAATCTTGCTTTGAGAAAATGCTAGCTGAAATAAACTTTCCATGAACTTTCTAGGGAACTACTTTGAATTCTCTCCAAAAATGGTATAGCTGACGTTTTTGACTGCCAAAAACAGCAAATACTACCTTCCGAAAACCTCAGGGGCTATGATTTCCCCATTGCGAATCGCTTTTAGCCCACGTTTCAGTTGCGAGAATCCGAGTGCACTCTTTAATCGACGCCGAAGGCGAACTACCCTCCACCGAACAGATCTACCGAAGCTTGTCGTTGGGTGCCCAAGTAGCAATACGTCTCTGACCTGCAACAAATGGTCAAATTGAATTTGACGTAACGAACGTTTCAGTACTTACCATACTCAGGACAGTGTGATAGATCAGTCGGCTCATTCTGTTGCACGATGTTCTTCATCATTAACGTCATCGTCATTATCATTAATGATTTTTTGGTTTTGGTTTTCTTTGTTGTCGTGTTTATTTTATATAGGATTATATCAAGTGATAACTCATCAGTTTGGTCACAATTATATGGTCTCGGGTACCCGAGACAACCCTCCTCCCCGAGACAACTTTACCTAGCGTTTACATGAGAATTGCGTGACCGGGACATTTATTTGCCCTTCTTTCTTTGTTCATGGTCACTTTTTGATTGAATATCGTCAACATATATTGAAAATTTCCTTCTTAGGTTCATTTTTGCTTCAATACTTCTTTTTATAAAAGCAAACGAGAAGCCAATTCGAAGTTAGCGTGTCACCTAACCGTCGTGCCTATTTAACTGCGAATAGCTGTTGCATTTCAGTTTCTTCCCCTCTGTATCTGGACTATCTGATCACTGTGGGTAATGCTACCTTTTAAAATTTAATTCCTTGAAATAAATTTGAAATAAATTTGCGTTTTTCAACCTAGAAATGGGACCGAAATATCTGTTTTCGTATACGCGCATATTTAATTTTGGGCCGTCTTGTCCCGGGCAGTGTTTACATGAGAAAAAATTGTCCCGCTTGCCAGGGTTACCCTACCTGCCGAGGCGAGACAACTCGCCTACCCGAGTGGTCTCGCCCACCCGAGCTGTCTCACCCACTTCATGTAAACGGTTTGTAGAACGTTTCAAAGAAATAAGTGGAAAAATAGCTCGCCCAGGGTAACTCGGGAGGGGGTTGTCTCGGGTACACGAGACGATATAAACAGGCCCTGAGAAAAGCGGAGTCGCACGGCGATCGAAACGGCCCTCACCAGAGCTTCATCAACCCTATCCGATCTGATGATGATACCGATGATGTGGTGGCAAGAATTCAAGATGTCTTGACAGGAAATAAGAGGAAAGACGTACATTTGAGACTTCACAGCTAAATACTCAATTTGCAGACAGGTTTTGGACCTTCGGAACTTGGAGCCTGATTTCAGGCATCGCTCAGTTAGTCATAACTGCAGCGCGAGCACGTAAATAGCATGGAAAAGTTCCAATGAAAATTCGGGAAGAATGAGTTTAGAAACAGGGCTTAGCTACAAATGAAGTCTTATGGAGGTCAACGCCAAAGTCAGCAGAATTTTGAGAAATGTCGTAGACCGGACCACTCAGTGGACGACGCAAAATACTGTATATGATAGTGTCTGCTTGTCTAGACTGACCTTGAAAGACCTTAGATGACAACAAGAGTATGATGACAGCGGCCAACTATTACAGCTACCAAATTCCTACGATATTTAGCTTTATAATTGAGCTCACCTAAATACTAATTTCCGCACTGCTATGAGGAAATGGGTAGCGTGATTCCGCGGGAGGAATAGATTGCCAGTCATTTCCTGATTTTCTCGAGAATACTAATACACCGGAAGTTGATTTTACTTCCTGGTTACACTTTGCCGCGACAATCATGACGCTACGTTCTTAAACTACTTTATATCGAAGAGCTGGACAAGCATGGGGGAGCTGAAACTGGTGGCTTGCCTAAAGTGGTACAGCACGTTCATCTTCCTCGGTGGAACCATTGTGAGCTTTGCGGATCCCATCACCGATATACTCACGCTGGTGGAATTCTATCGCGAAGATCATAAGACGTGGTTTGCTGTGGGGTTTACTTTTGTCATCCTGCCGTGTTTTGTGTTCTCGCTGCTCTTTTGTATGCCAAGGTTGGAAGAGTTTGAAAGGTCGAGTTACAAGAAGATCTGTCTGCAAGTTTTACTTTGCGGTTTTAATCCGTTCTCAGCGGCTTTGGCGAGACTACAAGCTTTTATTTTCTGCTTGAAGAATTTTAAGACGCTGTGGCAGGGCAAACAGAGCGATTTAAGCGAAGATACCGATGAAAAATGGAATATTGATGAGCTACTGTTCCACAGCGAGTTAGCTCTACTTTTTGAGGCAGTTCTTGAATCAACCCCTCAGTTTATTCTTCAGCTTTACGCCATGAATGTGCAACAGGAACCAGTGAAG
>JAEMWC010000024.1:672500-697500 GCA_016490735.1 Pachyseris speciosa
TTGTTTTACCTTGACTGTGGCATTTCTTATCATACATACATCCTTTTATCCAATTCAATTGGCAGTGATATATCACTCACCAAAGCTCGTCTTTGTGGTGTCGACCCATTCTCATCCGCCTGGTTCAGCCGACTAAAGATCTGCTGGACTGATTCTTTCAAGAAATGCTGCGGTGTGGATACCGATTATAAAGAACTACAACATCACAGCGAGGCGGCTCGAATGGTCGAAGCAGTTCTTGAATCAGCCCCTCAGTTTATAATACAGCTTCACGCAATGAGTGTACAACAGGAACCAGTGAAGATAATTCAAATGATTTCTTTACCGGTATCTTTCATTAGTTTAGTGTGGGCTTCCACAACTGCTGACGAGTATATTCACGTAACGACACGTAAAACTATAACCCGCGACCTGAATGTTAAACACAAAGTTTTTCTTGTTGCAACTCACTTGTTTCTCCTGAGCAGCAGACTATTTGCCATCGCTTTTTTCACCATTGTTTGCAAGTGGTGGATTATTATTGTGTTGCTGATTCACTCTGTGTTGATCCTAATAGTGGACGCTAGTTGGGTTTACAATGAGCCGAAAAAGAAAAGTGGTGAAATCCAATTGTATTGGAAAAAGACCGGTATGCTTTCGGCTGTAAGCTTCTGTCTTCTTTGGCTAAGAGACGATGTTGGACCGATACAACACACTCGTTTTCGCGAGGAAGTAGGCAGACAAAAATTTAAAACAATTCAACCGTTTTCCAATCTATTATTTGTGATTGAAAACTGCACCATGATCTTGATATTTTATTTCATCAGCCCATTCTCCAACACCTGGTACTCGCTGCCTGTCACAGTTTGCGTTTGTTCGTTTTCTGTCATTGGAGCGGCAGCGAGAGTTGCTCACTTTCGTTTCTTATTCAAAGAAAAGAACAACGATGCCGACGGTTCAACACAACAGAAAGATAACAATTTATCGGTTTCAACTGAAACGGTCGTGGTTTGTTTACCTCCCAGTCGTCGCAACACCGACCCAAGTGAATCAACAAAAGGTTTTTCGCGCTCCTATACGATGTGATATGATGTGTAACTCATGCAGCCCGACTGCATGAGCCAAGCGTATATTAACTATGCCTTGCATCTGCATTTGCCGTTACACTCCATTTTTTTTATAAGAACCTTTTTTATAAGAACGTCGAGGCTGATATGAACCAAATTTTTAAGAACGTATGAAGAACATTCCTCAGGCTGAGAGTTGATTAAGAGCGTTTCTATTTTGCTAATCTGTATATTAAATGACAAGCATAAAATCAAGGTAACAAATGTAAATTAACCAAAATACTCAAGGGCATGTTTTGAATAACATTAACAATGGTGACACACGTCTCGGTTTGTCATAATCAGCAGTTATCATATATAACTGTTCCAAAATAACTTCCACACCATCACAGTCATCAGGTGATACAAAGTCTGAAGTGCTATCAAGGTAGTTGACCTTACATTCTCTCAGCTTCGAGTTGTAGTACTCAATGGTACCAGCAAACCAGCCATTTCCTCCCCACCAGCTTGTCACTGAAGTCTCTGTCCTCATAACGTAATTTAAAAACATCTTAAGAACGTTTCCAGCCTCAAATCGCAAAAAATATAAGAACGCTGAGCCTCACGTTCTTATTAAAAAAAAAAAAAAAAAAGTGTTAACCTAGCCCTGAGTCTAACCGTAACAATTCAGTAACTATTTCAGTGTGTTTCGAACAATAACCAAGCGCAGTAAACACTGAGCTGGTCGGGCTGTTTGAGGAGGAAATTATTATTAGCTTAGTAAAATGCTTTCATAAGTGGGTAAAAGGATAATGGAATCCGGATTTGATCCTAATTATCGATCACTGGTATTATTAGAACTACAGTGTAAGGCCCATGAAAGAATCCATGGGGTAATTTTGTCTTGTTCTGGATCAGTGCGTATAGGTACCCACCACGCTAGCTGCCGCGGCACAGCCTCAAAAGCCTTTCCATTGGCTTACCATCAAAAGCAGTTTACAGCCGATCGCTGACATTTTAGCTTGAATTCCTTAGAAAACAACTTTAACTAGTACATACCCAGGTTCCCTTGCTGAGAGTTTTAGTTCATTATTACCAACATTCAGTTAAGGACAATTGTGAAGCGTTATGTATGATAGCGTGATTTCCACAAACTATGCCGATCTTTTTACTTGTATATTTGATATCTATACCGTGACCTGGTGTTGCATACAAGAGTTTAAGTTCTGTCTTAATTTAATTTCTTAAATGAACGAGCATTAAGAAGCTTTCAAGACACGGATGGTGATTTTCAGTCTCTATTAATGAGAACTAAGAAAGCTTCACTGTATTATCGTATACTTTAAAATATTACTACATTAGTTTATAAAGCATTATACAATTTAGCTCCATCGTACATTAAAGATATTTTTCAGTTACGTGCCACAACATATGATCTTAGGGGGTCTCATATTTCAGCACTTGCCAAATGTCACTCTACGTCTCATGGACTGAAATCTATTTTAGATACTTGCGACCTAAGTTATCGGAACTCTCTTGGCTTGCACGTCACGCAAGTATCACGCAAATAAAAAATAAAATCGCTTATCTTTCAATAAATGAAGTCAAGAAACTGAGATAGTGTAGAAGAGTAATAAATAAACAACGTATCAAAGTTTCAGGGTTGTGCGATATTCTGAACTCGAGTTATTCGGTAAAGGAACTACTCAAAATTATAGTGTTTAGTATGGAGACGCCATGCTGGTGTTCTTCTGAGGAACCCCAACATGGCGGCCGGAAATCCATTGAAAACATCTGGAGCTCACTTTTGCTCTCGGAAAAGATTTTTTCTCTCTGCTAAACTTCAAAACATTCGCATAGACACTTCTCTTAACATATTGGCTATTCAGAACTCGAAAACACAACGTAAATCGATATTTTCATGGACGTAATATGTTTCTCAGACGCACGATGTCACGCGTTGTAAAAAAATATAAATTCAAACTGCTCTATTTTCAAAACAAAGCATGCTACCGAGCTGAAAACAGGCCAGCAGATATATCTTTAAAATGTCTTTAACCCGATGAAGGTAAAATCTCAAATTTTTTAATTTTAGTTTTTTTCTGACGTCACGTGCAAGCCAAGAATACTAGAACATCAAAGGCTCCCAGGACGCTTGAAAATTGATCTCGGTCGGGTTGCTGCTTTTTTATGAATATATTATAAATAGTTTTGTCTTTACTTATACTGTATATAATTTTGTCTTTATTATTAGCTTTTAATTCTTTCTTTCTAGTATTGATTTATATATTATCCTTTAAGTATTATAGTTTTATAGATTTATTTACCTCGGTCAAACTGGCACCTTGTGTGCTATGCAATTACCGAGCTTAAATAAAGTTTTTGTTCCTTTACCGTTTAAACGGAACTAGCCCATCCTATTACAGATGGTTCCCACGTCTGATATTAAGCTTTTAGACTCTCAGTTTTTAGTTTGAATATGTTTTTCGGATCAATAATAAGAATAAACTATGCTCGTGCGTACATGTGTGTAGTGATTGGAGGTTTTATTTCAGTGAGACACGACATAAAAATCGTTCAAGCTTCCCCTTCAATCAAAGCTAACTCGCATCACACAAACACTCAACAGGTGGCAACTGAACCGTTGTTCCTGTGTGTTGATTACTTTGTCCATTAGTTTGCTGGATTAATTCGACAAAGGAAGTTCAAACTCGGTAAAACACGAAACCGCACTTAATGTGATGCCGTAAATGCCCAATCTTCGACTTGAATGAAATTTATTTTTCCGGGTTGTAGACACGCAATTCTAAGAAAAAACGTATTCATAATTTTAAGAACCAATTTTCCTAAAGTTTAATGGTCTTTACGTATCTTGAAATATCGCACCGGGTAACGAAGTTTGGAGACCTCAGCCCGAGATGATTTCATGGTCATATAAGTCGTACTGGATTCGTTTTACCTTCGTTAACTACAAAGTCCTGGGGTATAATTTTATTTCTCAGAGAGGAACGGGCTTAAAAGAGGTTGCTCGCACACTCACACACTGTTCCTGCGGGAAGCGACGGCTTGTTTGAGCAAACCAATCAATGAACAGTTTTAATCCAACAATAATTTTCTACACAAACGTCAATGGCCCTAAACGGCACTAATGTCTGCAAGCCTGAGTTGGGTAGATACCGATGTTTCAGTTTGGGACTCGACAGTGAACTACAGTATCAAAATATGAACGGCTGTGAAATTAGTACCTTAGAACAACTATTCCGGACCAGACAGTTGGCCGCTGGTTTGTTTTCTGAAAATCTATAAATTATCCCGTACGGGCGCGGGCAACTGTAATAACGGACTACGGAGTTCAGCGCCAGTATATTAGTACGGATTGATACACACAGATACGCAACACAGTTTAAACGGAAATAGCATGCATCCTACAATAGCCTGGGGTGTAGGTCACATCAAGGTTTTAGATTTTCAGTTTTTTGAGTTGGTACACGTTCTTCAGATTAATAACAAGAATAAACTATGATTGGGTGTGATATATTTTGGATGTTTTATTTGTTTGAGTCAATATCAAAATCGTCCAAGCGTCCCCCCTCAACTCGCATCATACAAACACCAAATAGGTCATACCACTGAACCGTTGTTCCTGTGTGTTGGTTAACTTCTTCATTAGTTTGCTGTATTCGACAAAGGAAGTTAAAACTCAGCAAAACATGAAAACGCACTTAGAGGGATGACATAAATACCTCACCTTAGAATGGAATAAAGGACAATCATTCTTTCCTCGCGGTAAATCTACAATTTACAAAGAAAGAACTTATTCTTTAGTTCTTATATTATCACCAACAGCCAGGACAAGTGTGAAGCCCAATATTGCAGTGTGATATCCGCAAACTATGACTTGTTTATATCTGATATCTATACCGTGACCTGGTGTTGTATACAAAAGGAAATTTCTTGTGGTCAAAATAGTATTCTAGCCTCAACAATATTTTTGTTTGGTTTAATGGAACGGCATCCTATTAAGCATCACTGAGCAAGAGGCATAATATTATGGTTCTTGGCATCAGTGGTCCCCACTCTCGGCCACGTCATAATAAACTTTTAGACTTTCAGTTTTTTTTAGTTTGTGTACGTTCTTCGGATCAATAACAAGAATAAACTATGCTCGGGTGTTGGATGTGATATATATTTTGGATGTTCGAGTCAATAAAATCGTCCAAGCGTCCGCTTTGGCACTGAATCGAAGCTGACCGCTCCCATCACACAAACACTCAATAGGTAACTATGCCACTGAACCGTGGTTCCTGTGTTTTCGGGTTAGTTTGTTCATTAGTTTGCCGTATATAACAATCTTCGACTGGAACGAAATACATTTCCCGGGTTGTAAACATGCAATTCTAAGAAAAAACGTATTCATAAGTTGAAGACTGAACCAGTTTTTCTTAATTCTAATGGTGACCGTACCGTCCTTACGTATCTTCAAATATCCCGCCGGGTAACAAGGTTTGGAGACCTAGGCTCGAGATGATTTCGTGGCCATATAAGTCATATTGGATTCGTTTTATCCTCGTTATCTACAAAGCCCAGGGGTATTATTTTATTTCTGAAAGAGGAACGAGCTTAGAAGAGGTTGAGTCAGCGTTTGTTGTCAATAACGATGGATAATAAATTATCCGCTCGTTCGCTCGCTCCCTCGCTCACTTGATAAGTCAGAGTCAATTAGAAGGCTCGCAAATTGGATCTCCCGAAAAGTTAAACGTCATCAAGTAACCACCTCCTAAACACTGTTCCTGCGGGAAGCTGCTTGTCTGAGCAAAACAATCAATCGGAACAGTTCTAATTCAGCAATAGATTTCTGCTTAATTTATGGGACAAACGTCAATGACCCTTCACTGCACTAATGTCTGCACGCCTGAGTTGGTTAGATACCGATGTTTGTTTAATAATTGACAATGCACTACAGTATCAAAATACGAAAGGCTGTGCTATAGAATGCTGTCTTACGTCAGAACAACTATTCCGGACGATACAGTTAGCCGCTGGTTTGTTTTCTAAAAAATCTATAAATTCTCCCGTACTGGCGCGGGCAATTTTAGTAATGGACAACGGAGTTCAGCGCCAGTACATTAGTAAAATATGAAAACGCACTTAGAGTGATGACGTAAATGCCTCCTCTTAGAATGGAATAAAAGACATTTTTTCCGCGCGGTAAATCTACAACACGAAGAAAGAACTTATTCATTAGTTACGAACCGATCAGTAAGATCCTTTTTTTTTTAAATTTTTATTTCTTACAAACACTGTACATAACAAATCGACTTGCACCAGATAATTTAATTACATCTGTCCTACTTACAATTTTTCTTATAGAGAAAGGAACGGTTTCCATACAGAATAAAACTTGTTCATTTGACCTTTTGATTGTGCGATAGCTTTTTGTACAATGATCTTATTCTTGACAAAGTCTAAAAACTGAGATAGGCTTAAAGTTTTTAGCTCAGGCCTTTGTACAAAAATGCATCTTTTACCTAACAGAATATAGTAGTTAAAAAGCCGGGTTGGTTTCTCTGCGGGATAGTAACCGTATAGTATACTTAGCACATCTACAGTGTAGGAGTTACCGCTCTGAGAGTTCCACCAGCTAATAGCTTTGACCCAAAAGTCGTGAACAGTATTACACTCAACTAACATGTGGGGCAAGGTTTTTAATAAATTGCAATAATTACACAACGGGGAATTTAATATTCTCATCATATATAACCTATTACCATACGGTAAAATGTTATGAATTATTTTATACTGAAACATGCTTAATTTCGTTTCTTTAGTTACATTAAAAGGAAGTAAATAAATTGCTTTGAGGTTATCATACTCTATTCCTAGGCTATGTCTACACTATGCCGGATAGCATTTTATGCCGTTGTGAAAAATACTACGGCCTGGTGTGAACGGCAGTGGCCCAAAACCGCCGCTATCTTTCCACTAGAATCCAATTTTCAGAATTTTTGCTCCTCGTTGTTCATTTCCGTTTCGGTTCGATTCTTTGTTCCCACTACTCCAGAAAGTGGCACGAAAACCTATCCGATATGTGACGATTCACTTTCAAGACCGCAGCGGCCCAGCATCGCTCCGACGCAAAAATCGTGCCGAAATCACCGTTTTGAATGTGAACAAAAGCCCTATCCGATATGGTTTTCGTGCCGGCACAAGAGCTATCCGGTATAGTGTAGACATAGCCTAGTCTACATAACCTAGAACATGCTAAAGGATTGCAAAATTTATTTTGGATGAGCAAATTGTGGATACTTTCACAAGTACCTATGTTAAGAAATGATTGATCTTGTTTATTTGTTTGTTGGTTATTTAAATTAGTGACAGATCTTAGAATTTGCTTCCATTTATTAGGTATGGCGGATATCAGCCCAAAGAACTTAGTAAAGGGAGGCTTAAGACCAGTTTTTCTGCAAAATTGATAATACCCTAAGAAGGAGTTGTTTTCATCTAAAAGATCTTCTAATCTATCTATCCCAGCAGTATGCCACTCTTTCCAATATACTGATTTTCCTTCTGTAGTAATATTTTTGCTGTTCCACAAGATGCTATTTCTGATATTATTTTGGTGGAAATCAGCCTTGCATAACCCCTGTACTTCAGTCCACGCCTTGAGAATATCGATATAGAAAGCAGGCATGTTGTTAAGATTAAGAAGGCGTAGATCATAATCACAGTCAAAAATAAAGGGACCGCCTACATTTTCTAGGTAAAAGGATGGAATTTCCATCCACTGTTTTCCTTTCCCTTCTTTCATCCTCTTCACCCAAGCGCATTGCAAAGATTTAGTAACTACCTCATAATCTGGTAACTCAAGGCCACCCTTATCTTTTGGCCCAATTAGCGTGTCCCTTTTAATTTTCGGGTTTTTACCATTCCATATAAAATTAACAACTAATTTATTAACTATATCTGACACATGTGCAGGTGTTTGAACACAGGCACTTGAGTAAATTAATTCTGATAATCCTAAGGTTTTTGCAATTAATGGTCACGTTGTGACCATATATTGAAAAGCTTCTGCAATTTATTTATTCTGGAAGTGAAATTCTCTGCATCACATAGATTACGCTTATATGAAAAAGCTGTCCCCGATGCATAGATAGGTCTTTGTGGCCACCTAACATCACAAGGCCTATCCTTTCTGTTAGCAGTTTTTCCAAGCCACATTGCCTCAGATTTAGCAACATTTAGTTTTAACCCGCTGCAATCTCCAAAGGTGCTCAATAAATCCAGCAGTTTTTCAAGCGAGAATATATCCTCGCAAAAGACTGTAGTATCGTCCGCGTATTGTGAAAGTTTGATTTCTCGATTAGCTACCTGGATTCCTCTTACATCACGTGAAGCTCTTATAGACAGTATTTCTACCCCTAAGACAAACAGTAACCCTGACAAGGGACAACCGTGTCTGACACCACGATGTAATTTAAACCACTTTGATGCATAACCGTTATTAATTGTGTAGCTGGTGATATTTGTGTACAAAATTTTAACCCAAGACACGAAATCGTGACCAAACTGAAAGGCGTTTTACGAGGAAAGTCCCATTCGAGGCTATCAAAAGCTTTTTCAAAGTCAATAAACAGAGCAATGCCCTCTGAATTTTGCTGAGCTGTGAAATGCAAGATGTCCGATATATAAGGCGGATATTTCCGCCTATAAACCGACCTTCCATATAGCCAGTTTGAGTATCATTTAACACCTTTTTAAGTCGTAAGGCTAAAGCTTGAAATATCGCTCAAAGGAAGTTTAGAGACTTCAGCCTAATTATGACTTAAAAGTCATATTAATAGACTCATTTTATCTTCGTTATATCGGCTTCACAAAGCTCCGGGTATCATTCTATTTTTGAAAGAGGTACTGGTTTAGAAGTGATTCGAGTTCTTTGTTGTGAATATTGGTTAATAATAGTCTCCGTTCTCTGAAGATGTAAAGAGGAATTAGTAACTTCGTCCGACTTGAGAATTTTAATTTTAGCGATGACTCCCGACCCACTTTATCTGTCTCAGTTTTGCTTGCAAACATGTGTTTAGGCATGTTTGTGGCAATCGTCTTGTTTCCTGTAAAACGGATATAATAAGAACAGCATCTAAATTCTCAATACTGTTTTCGATACATACTTAACCATTTTCCATGAATAAAGAAAATTCTTGTATTCTATAGCTTTTACTGGGTACAGGACTACCCAGTAGGGGTAGGCACGAACGGGACTCCTAGGTCCCATGCAAGGTGCCTCCCACCCCATGAAGGTTGACCACACCAGAGAGAGAGAGAGAGAGAGAGAGAGAGAGAGAGAGCTGTGAGACGGGACCTGCGGTTTTTTCGTCCTTATCCGAGAAGACTACAAAGTCTAACCGTTGCAGATGTAATTACAAAGGCAGCACTTTCTCCTCAATTATTTTAAAGACCCTGAGTGTTGGTCCGGCCGGAGTTGAATCCGCGACCTCGCGCACGGTAGTCCGGTGCTCTACCACTGAGCTAACCGGAGTCTTTCTGAAGATGATAGGGTTCATCAATTGTAGGTGACCAGTTTGTCTAAATGTATTCATCACAGATAGATAACAAATCTGAAATCTAAATTGTTTCGTCTGTTTTCACCATGAAGTTTATTCTTCTTTGAACAATCGTCGACAGCTTCTTCGTCAAAACTGGACATAATCTCGTAAACGAGAGCCTGACAAGTGAAGTTGAGTCTGTGGACGACGTGATAAGCATGAATTAATGTTATCTCAGAAAAACAATAAACTATGAGCCTTGGAAGTCTCGGAAACAAATAATTGTAGAAGTCAATAATAAAAACGGTTTTGTGGATTGGATTTGTTTTGTAAAGTCTCTGAAAACATTTCTCACTCGCAACAGGTGGATTGTCATCACATGAAGGAGCTGAACATTATATTAATGCCGAATATTTAAATGCAGCTAGACTTAATGTACCTTTCAATGTTAGTCCCAAGGGGGGCGGGGGGGGGGGGATACGGGATGGGGTGGAGACTTTGATCTGAAACGCAAATTTTGGGTCAAACCTCCCCACCCTTGGGTAAAGTTTCGAGTTCAAAGTTCCCTACTATAGGGATTGAGATCCAAGAGGTTGACCTCTTAAATGCTTAAACAATACACACACTCCAGGTTTAAAAATCAGTTTTTTCTTTGAACAACGGGAATGAAACAACACTGGAAGAAACCCATGGTTTATTGGTAACAATAGATTTGGCAAATTTTCATTACCTTTCTCTCCTCCATCTTGTCCGTGCCTCACGGGGACTTCTGGATATTTTCATGATGGCAAAGTCACTCGTATGAGTTGTATCCAGGCTCTGCTTTGTCGGCCAGTTTCAAGAAGGCAGTATCGCAGCATGTATTATACCATGCCAAATTCCAAGCCCGGGAAACGGTCTTTTATTAATATTTCTTCAGTTTTCAAGTTTGATTAAACTTCACCACCCTGGGGCCAACATTCTCTTCAACTGTGTCAAAATTCCCCACCCGGGGCAAGAGATGTCGATCAAACTCCCCACCTCATCCCGTATCCCCCCCCTTCGGGACTAACATTGATAGGTGCATAATCAGCAGATATTTCAGATTTTTGGCACTTAACAACTTCTATAAATTATAAAAGAAAAAATCCTTTATTTAAACACGATCAGTAGTTAAAGTAAAATACATGTTTGAGGGGTCGTGTATGATCTATGAAAATTACAGACTTATCTAGAAACGCTTCAAAACTGTAATTAAACATATTGATGCATGAAGACAAAACCAACCACCGCAAACTTTAAAACTCTCCAGCAAATCAACAGTTTCTTGAATTTGTACTGGACAAAAAAATTGTATATGTGAACTATATAAATCGTGTATCTTTCAAACACATCTCCTGTGATGCTAAATTATAGGAAAACACATGAAGACAAAACCAACCACGTCCGCAAACTTTAAAACTTTCCAGCAGATCAACAGTTTCTTGAATTTGTACTAGACAAAAAAAAATGTATATGTGAACTATATAAATCGTGATAGCTGAGTTAATCTTTTGTCTCACGATTGATGTGGATCGCGACGTTTCGACCGCTATACTGCTGGTCTTCATCAGGCGATGGTGTCGACTGGTTGCGTGTGAGAATAAGAAGCACCGTGGCTGGTCGTGATTGGTGCGTTTCGATCCTCGCTTAGGCTGTTGTTGATTGGAGGATTTCGATCCTTGTCGTTCAGACTAGAAATTGTTCCCTCAGCGGTCCGCTTTGATACTGATCGGCTGTGGTGTTGTCTGATCGTCGGCATCCACGCTTCAGGAATTTCAATTTCACTGTCCCTGTTAATGTTGTTAGGGTGAAGTCTTAAGTGAATAGCCTCTTTAACCCTACGGATGTACCAATGTGGGTCTCGGTCAATAAATTTAACTTCGTCCCAGAGCGGATAATAGGGAGCTTTAGCAACGACGACGGCAACGAGAACGTCACTTCAAAATAGAACTTCTCGTTTTTGTAACGCTTTCGCGATTATTCCAATTTGTTTAACTTGGAAAATACTGGCGAACTATTCAGGGACTAAATTGTTATGAACGCCGTTAAAGTAAGGAAAAAGAAAGAAAACTTTACAGTCACACGCTCACGTTCTCGAGAAAACCTAAAAGTTGGTCATTTCACGTTGTTGTTTTGCAGAGGACGGGAAAGAAATGTACCAAAATGTAAAACGCACGTGCAGAGCCATTGTTTTTGCTCATTAAGCCTATTGTTTTGTGGCGTTCTCGTTGCCGTTGCCGTCGTCGTTGCTAAAGCTCCCTAATGTCCGGTCGCGTTGCTATGTTCTGAAACGGCGGAGGATTGGGTTCGAGCAAGCCGTATGTCTCTATCGTGTTCCTTAATCCGTTCATACATAGATCTTCCCGTCTCTCCAATATAAACCTTACCACATTCGCAGGGAATCTTGTAGACTACTCCGTCTTGTTTTACTGGATCGACAATGTCCTTAGGTCGCACTAGGTGTGATCTAAGAGTTGTGTCAGATCTGAAAACAGTCCGTATGCCTTGTTGTTGTAGGCAACGGCGAAGAGCCTCCGATGTGCCTTTGACGTATGGCAGAACCACAGTAGATTTAATTCCGGGTTCAGGTTCTTTAGTGGTTGTTCGTCCCTTGGTTTTCGTAAGATTTTTTACAAACGAAAACGGATAACCGTTGGAAACAAGGACCGATGAGAGGTGTTTCTTTTCATGAGAGATAACTGATGGTTTTGTTATGAGGTGTTTAGATCGATCGTACAGGCACTTGACAATACCGCGTTTAACAGATTGCGGGTGGTGTGAATCATACGCTAGGTACTGGTCAGTGTGTGTAGGCTTTCTGTAGACACTGGTAAAGAGGTATCCGTTCGAATCCTTGATGATCAACGTATCAAGGAAGGGAATTGAGTTGTCATTCTCAGTTTCCATTGTGAAACGGATCGTCGGCTGTTGATTATTGAGGTGTTGTAAGAACGAGTCAACTTTGTCACGATTTAAGATTGTAAAGGTGTCATCCACATAGCATTTCCAGATCTTAGGTGTACAGGGCGTCGATGTCAAAGCTTGCTCCTCAAAACCCTCCATGTAGAGGTTAGCTATCACTGCGGATACCGGGCTACCCATGGCTGCTCCTTCTTGCTGTTCGTAAATCACTCCATCATACTGGAAGTATGTGGATCTAAGAACGAAACTCAAGAGGTCTGCAACCTGCGTAGGTGTTAGAGTCGTGCGGTTGGGAAGGCACGGGTCAGCTTCTAGGTTTCGCAGTGCAGTCTGTACTGCTCCTTCGATTGGAACGTTCGTGAACGGAGACACTACGTCGAAAGACACCATGATCTCGTTTTCTAGTACCCTTCCACCGTTCACAATGGACACTAAATGAGCTGAGTTGTCAACTGTGTACTCTGAGTTCCCTGTTAGGGGAGATAATACATCGGCTAAGTA
Source organism: Pachyseris speciosa (assembly GCA_016490735.1). Classification (NCBI taxonomy): domain Eukaryota; kingdom Metazoa; phylum Cnidaria; class Anthozoa; order Scleractinia; family Pachyseridae; genus Pachyseris; species Pachyseris speciosa. Next base: position 685,516 of record JAEMWC010000024.1, read on the forward strand.
GGAAGACAGATCATAAGCAAAGGTGTTCACACAAGAGACTATAGGTCTCAGTGGTGTGTTGGCCTTGTGTATCTTGGGAAGGCCATAAATTCTAGGTGGTTGCTTATGCTTGGGCCTGATCTTGTTATATACAGAATCTGTCCGGTGTCCACCTCGCTTCAGGCTCAGAAGTTTTTCAGTCAACTTTCGGCTTAAGCGGCCCGTTGGGTCCTTCTTAAGAAGTCGGTATGGGCCAGTCTCAATCAGTGCCTTCATCTTATCATGATAGGTGTTCTTATCTAGCACTACACTGGCACGACCTTTATCTGCTGGGAGAATCATGATGGAGGCATCCTCTTTCAAACCTTTGAGTGCATGTCGCATCTCACTGGTAATGTTAGGTTTGGGAGGCTTAGCCCGTTGGAGAATAGAGTTCACGCTTCTCCTTGCAGTGTCGGCCTGTTCTGCGTCAAGTGGTCTTATGGCAGACTCCACTTTAGCAAAGCACCAATCACGACCAGCCACGGTGCTTCTTATTCTCACACGCAACCAGTCGACACCATCGCCTGATGAAGACCAGCAGTATAGCGGTCGAAACGTCGCGATCCACATCTTTGTGACTCAATCGTGAGACAAAAGATTAACTCAGCTATCATTTGAAACCACGATGACGAACACCTTTCATAATATATATAAATCGTGTATCTTTCAAAGACATCTCCTGTGATGCTAAATTATACGAAAACACTTCACACTTAAGAACCTATACACAAAGCACAAAAATTCAAACGCCATAAATCACTGATTGGCATAACTCAGGTAAAAATTCCGCGTTTCAGATAATATCAACAGTATCAACCTGAAGAATTGACAGATCACAGAAAAGTCTCAGTAGCAAACCCAAGCGTCTTCACAAGAATGGCACCTTGTCCTCCAATGCCGAAGTGGCTGAAAAATATCCTTGACAGCAGTTACTGCACCTTCTTGGTCAGTTTGTTTGCAGCGATTTTGAGCTTTGCTGACCCCATCACCGACATTCTCACGCTGGTGGAATTCTACCGCGAAGACCACGAAACATGGTTTGCTGTGGGACTCGTCTTTGTTGTTTTACCTTGTCTGGCGTTTATCTACCTGTACGTCGCTCGTTATACCGAAGCCGTGGGTCAGATTTCACGCACCGAAGTTTGCGTTTGTGGTTTCCACCCTTTCTCATCCGCCTGGCAAAGGCTAAAGATCTGCTGGAAGAACTTCAGGATATGCTGTGGTGATGATAACTCCGACGATACCGATGAAGATCTACTGAATCAAAGCGAGTTGGCCAGATTTGTTGAAGCCGTTTTTGAATCAGCCCCTCAGTTCATTATCCAGCTTTATGCTGTGAGTGTGCAACAGGAACCAGTGAAGATCATTCAAATGATTTCTCTTCCTGTGTCTTTCCTGAGTATAGTGTGGGCTTCCATGAGTGGTGACGATCATTTATTTGAAACCAAGAATGTCAAACACAAATGTCTTCTTTTTGCGAATTACTTATTTCTCTTGAGCAGCAGACTATTTGCCGTCGCTTTTTTCACCATTACCTACAAGTGGTGGATTATTAGTGTGCTATGGATTCACTCTGTGCCGATCATAACAGTTGACGTTTTTTGGATTTTCCGGCAGAAGTGGCCGAGGAAACTATTTCAGGGACCAGCGCTGGCTAAACACTATCAAAGCTACAGTTCTAGGGTCCTGGCTTCTCTGGCTGAGGGATGATAGCCGGGTTACCAATGTCCCTTGCCGCTGGTTTGCGCAGAGAAGAATTAAGGAAGGAGTATAGGAGAGTGCAACTGTTCTCCAAAATCCTGTTTGTGGTTGAAAACTACATCATGATCCTTTTGTTTTATTTCGGCCCATTCTCCAACACCTGGTGCTCGCTGCCTGTCACCATTTGCGTCTGTTCATTTTCTGTCATTGGATCAGCAGCGAGAGTTGCTCACTTTCGTTTCTTATTCAAAGTAACGAACAACGATGTTAACAGTGCAGCACAACAGAATAATAGAGCATAATTGAACTGAGGGCAGTCTGTTTACCTCGTAAGGCCAATGCCGCAATTTGATCACTATGATGGCATATAAACTGCGCTTTTTGATCCGACATTTGCCAAAACAGCTGCATGGTCGGGCTGTTTGAGCAAGAAGGAAATAATTGTTAGCTTAATGAGATGCTTTCATAAGCAGGTAAAAGAATAATGAAATCTGGTATTATTAGAACTAAAGCCCATGAAACAATCTATGGTGTAATCTTCGTTGTTTTCGATTAGTGCACATAGCTAAGCCCACGCTAGCTGCCCCGGCGCAGCCTTAATAAAGCGTATCCATATGGCCTGCCGTAAAATGCAGTTTACAGGAGGGCTAACACGTCAACCTGACTTCCTTAGAGAACAGCTTTAACTATATGGCAAATAGCTCGGTGCCCTTACTGGGACAAGTCTGAAGCCTAATGCATCATAGCGCTATTTTCCACAAAATATGATGATTTGTTTGTCTTTGTCATCGGTTTCCCTGCTGGGAGTTTTAGCTCATTATCACCAAGATCAGAGACAAGTGTAGCCTCTGCGTAGCAGGCTCCCCTCTCTAGCTCCCACTCCCTCTCCCTCCCCTTTCTACGCCTGCCACGCAGGCTCAGACAAGTGTGAAGCCTAAGGTGTTATAGCGTGATTCAGTTCCGCTGAATGGGATTTGTTTGTAGTTATCTATATACAATGATTGGTGCTGTGTATGAATTTTCAGAAAACTTCTTTTGATCAAAACAGTGTTGAAATCTTTCCAATATTTTAGATCAGTTGAATTGTAAGTAGTATTACATTATAACGAGGTATGCAGTTTACAGGAGGGCGAACATATGAGTCTGAATTGCTTAGAGAACAGCTTTAACTTGTACAAAGCCACGTTTCCCTGGCTCGGTGTTTTTGTTTATTATTACCAACAGCAAGGACAAGTGTGAAGCCCACTAAATATTGCAGTGCGATACTCGCAAAATATGACTTGTTTATAGTTGATATCTATACCGTGACCTGGTGTGGCATAAGAAACTTAAGGAAATTTTTTTTTCGCTTGTGGTCAAAATAGTATTCAAACCTTCCTTTGGTTTAAAAGGAACTCATGTAGCATCCTGTTAAGCATGGTTCCCAGGTCATATTAAGCTTTTAGACTTTCAATTTTTTAGTTTGTACTCGTTCTTCGCATCAATAAAACGAATAATATATATGCTCAAGTGTGATTTATTTTGGTTATTTTAATTACTGAGAGTTAACATCAACATCGTTCAAGCGTCCCCTTCAATCCAAGCTAACTCAATAGGTCTGATGCCACTGAACCTTTGTTCCTGTGTGTTGGTAAGTTTGTTCAGTGGTTTGCTGTACTCGAGAAAGGAAGTAAAACTCAGCAAAACATGACTGAAACTGCGCTTAATGGATGACGTAAATGCCTGACCTTCGACTCAATGCAAAGGAAGTCTCAAGATTATTTCATCTATATTCAAGTCATATTGCATTCGAGTGATTCATTTTATCTTCTTTATCTACAAAGTCACTTTACTTTAATATACACGTGCTACCTGTGCACAGGGCATTGACAAAGAAGACTGATTACATTTGCTTGACTGCAGCCTCAAAGACTTCTGTTGCTGCTAATAGCAATGACACTATCTGGAAAAGTGTTCCACAGTCTAATGGCCCAAGGCAGAAAACTGAACTTATAAATGTTTCATTTTCTCGAGAACGGAACATTTAAGTGTTTTTCATGTACGTGTCGAGTTCGTCGTCGAGGTTTGGCAAGGCCTTCGAGAGGAAGATTAGCGACTAAATTCAACACCTGGTTGAATAGACATGCGCTCAATCCCTCAATCAATTAAACGACTCGCAAACTGGATCTCATCTCTAAACACCTCTCAAATACTTTCCCCCAGCTCGCTCATTCGTTCCTTCCGTCCTTCCTCCTTCCCCCTTATCTCGTACCCAGATCTCCCACACATATTTCAATCACAAGTAGGAGTAGGATCTGGGTGCGAGATTACCTTCCCCCTCCTCCCTTCCTCCCTCCCTCGACTAATGAGTGTGCACGTCAGGAAAGGTGATCGATTTTGCACATACCGTAAAAGCTCTATTAACCACCCTTTGGCGGGGGGGGGGGGGGGCTTATTTAATTTCAGGCGTTATTAACGGGTGGCTTATTAGGGAGGGGGTTTAAAAGAGAGGGGTTATTTCAAAATCTCAAGCATGCCGTTTTCGTCTTAAAACAAGGGCAGTGAAAGTTTATTATTTTATATAGAGCAGCAAACAGTATTATGTCTTTGAGTGTATATTTGGGGGAAGGAGCTTATTAGACAGGGGAGGCTTATTACAAAAACCGACTTCCAAAAGGGGGGGGGGGGCTTATTAGATGGGGGGTGGGGGTTATAGAGACGGGGGACTTAATAGAGCTTTTACGGCATTGCACACATTTATTTTTTGACTGATCCGCCCAGACCAGCAAGCCAGTCACTTGTCACAGTCACAAACAGTCACAGTCACAAACTCACTTTTTGTGATAAAGTTGTAATAAGTTTTGAAACTCACTTTTTGAAAAGTCTCTAAGTTGTACTTTGTAAGAAGAGGATCCTGTATAGTATACACGCAATGTCTTGATTTGAGTACGTTCGTCGCGTTAACAACGTGTCACATAACTTAGCTTCGTACTTAGCTCCGAATCAGTTTCTTTCCCCGCTCTATCTGATCACTGTGGGTAATGCTGGCTTTTAAAATGTAATTCCTTGAAATAAATTTGCGTTTTTAACTCAAAAATTTGACCAAAATAGCTTTTTTTCGCATACGCGCATATTTAATTTTCAGCCGTCTCGTCCCGGGTAGGGGAGACAAAGTGTTTACATGAGAAAAAGTTGTCCCGCTTGCCAGGGTTACCCTACCTGCCAAGGCGAGACAACTCGCCTACCCGTGTTGTCTCGCCCACCCGAGTTGTCCCGCCCACCTCATGTAAACTGTTGGCAGAACTTTTCAAAGAAATAAGTGGAAAAATAGCTCGCAAGGGTAACTCGGGGGAGGGTGGTCTCGGGTACCCGAGACCATATAAACAGGCCCTCAGCTTGCCGGTTGACGGGAGCCTATGCATGCGTTTACAGATGATTGATTATAGGAAAGGCTACTTGAAAACTTATTATGAAAACGCAATCAATCGAGGCCGCAAAGCATTGCGCGGTATATCGGGTGCCGCTGTTTTTCAAAATTCTGGCACGACCCAAATAAACACGGGTTAAGAACCGATTGGTAAGCTCAAGCGTCTTCATAGCAATGGCACCTTGCCTTGAGAGCCGCTACTGCACCTTAATAGTGAGTTTCCTTGGTATTACTTTGACATTAGCTGATCCCACCACCGACATTCTCGCACTGGTTGAATTTTACCGCGAAGATCACAAGGCCTGGTTTGCTGTAGGTCTGACATTTGTTATATTACCCTGTGTAGCGTATTCAGTTATTTACTGGTGGTGCTATCCTGTTGAACAAGATAACAAAGTGAAGTGCGCCAAATTTTTTTTCTATGGTGTTAATCCACTCTCGCCAACCTTGGTGAGAATACAAGTCTTGTGGAAGAATATTAAGAGATGCTGGCGAGCTGATAAACGCATGGATACCGATCAACTACGATTGCACAACGAGTGGGTTCGTTTCGGCGAAGCAGTATTTGAAGCAGCCCCCCAGTTTATACTTCAGCTTTACGCCATGATTGTGCAACAGAAGCAAGTGCAGATCATTCAAATAGTTTCTCTGCCTCTATCTTTCCTCAGTTTAGTGTGGGCGTCCACATCTGCGGACGACCCGCGTCATTTTGAGGAAACAAGCAGTCATATTAATGTCCTGACTGCAAAACACAAAGTTTTTCTATTTGCAACTCACTTACTTCTCTTGAGCAGTAGACTATTTGCCATCGCCCTTTTCATCGTCAGCTTTCAATGGTGGATTATTAGTGTGCTGATAACTCACTCTATGACGATGCTGATAGTTGATGTTTATTGGCTTTACCGTAGAGACAGACACGCGATTATGCTTAAAGAAATAGCGGCAATTTTCTGGCTCTACTGGCTGAGAGATGATTCGTCACTGACACTAGAACTTCCAGCTTTTGACACAAGGACACAATTACGGAAAATACTTCTGTTTTCCAATGTTCTTTTTATCATAGAAAACTGCGCCATGATTATTTCATTCTACTTCAGCCCATTCTCCAACACCTGGTACTCTCTGCCTGTCACCGTGTGCGTCTGTTCGTTTTCTGTCATTGGAGCAGCAGCGAGGGTTGCTATTTTTCGTTCTTTAACAAAACCAATTGTCAGTGCTGAAGATCCAACACAATCCAGTAATAACCAACGATATCTATACTAACTACATCGCCAAACATAACGTTATAAACTATAATACTGCAAGTAGTCTTTTCCATCCTAAAAAGCCCAAGTTGACAAAAACCCAAGTGAATCAACTCTAAGTGTTTCGAGCTGTTATAACTGTGTTATGACCCCGGTATGACATGACAACATTTGCATGACTCATGCACAGTTTCACAGCATGTATCTGACTGTACCGGTGCAGTAAAATATAAATCTTCGTTTTAAAGAGCACCTTGACTCAGAAGTGGTTTGAACGAGTTCATAGCTTAGGGAAGTGCTTTTGTATTATTGCATCAGGTTTTGTTCCTTGCTACAGCTGAAGCTTAAGATTGACTACTCATACACAGCTTTACGTACCGTGTAATTTGTTTTGTTACTGGATTTCAGTGCGTAGTTGGGTTCTAGTAGTTCCAGTAGCCACTCTCGCCCAATATAAAGGCTCAAATTAAGCGGAACATGATAGAGCACTTTGTACAGTGACGCAAATGCCTCACCTTCAACTGGAATTAAAACCATTTTTCCAGTCGTAAATCTACATTCATTTACAACTTTAAGAATAATCTACGAAAGTGACAGGGTCCGCACTCCGACAACTCGGCGAAAGAAGTTTGAATTTTTGTTTTGTTTAAAATGATTTCAACCATATCATATCCACATCATCTTTCTTATTTACAAAACCCCGGTGCTTACAAGAGGTTGGATCGAGTTGTATTTTTGTTATGAATAAAAACAATTTCCGCTCTTCGAAGATGTAAAGAGAAAATAGTACGTAACCACAAAATACCATTGCAACAATTTCGTCTGAGCTGGGAATGTCATTTATTCAGGATAAGAAATAACTATGATAGTGATCCAGGGCTATCTTCTCCCAACCTTGTTCATCTTTCTTTTGCCCGCAAACATGTGCTTGGGCATTTTTGTGGCGATCTTCCTATCTGCTTCTCCTGTAAAAAAAGAAATAGTACCATCAGCATCTAAACTCACCCCAATGTCTTGACTCTTGAGTAAGGTAAAGGTGTCTGTAGAGATGATTAAGTGCAATGTTCACTTGAATGAATTCAACAAGAATGAATATCAAAATTTACACTTTCTTACCTGCTTTCCCCATACGATTTATTCCCCTTTGAACAACCTTCGACAGTTTTTTCGCCTTCTTCTTTTTCTGCAAACGTGAGTAAAGATTGGCGTCAACTTAATAAACAAACTAAAACACCAGAAAGTTTTTAATATGACGACAACTGAAAATGTAAGCATTCCAATGAAAGCTACTGAGCAGTACTTTCCTTTGGTGCTGTTTATTATGCTGTACAAGGTGGTTCTAACTTTTGAGTCTGTGGATGAAATCCTAAAGTATGACCATTCGAATGAAAGCTACTGAACAGTACTTTCCTGTGGTGCTGTTTATTATGCTGTACAAGGTGGTTCTACGTTTTAATTCTGTGGATGGAATCCTAAAGTGTGACCATTCAAGTGAAAGCTACTGAGCAGTACTTCCATTTGGTGTGATGTGGTCCTAACTTTTTTGACGCAAAATCTTGAAGCGTGACTATTAAAATGGAATCTACCGAGCCATTCTTTCCTGTGGAAACGTAAGGCTTGTGGGATGTGGCTGGAGTGACAAGGATACTTCACAAATTAATGTGATCAAGTAAGCTGAAGCCACTCAAAAGGCACTAAGGCCACAAGGTAGCGGGCATTACCCTTAAAAGCTTTCCTGTGGAGCTGTTTATGCCGAAGAAGAGATTTGTAGCCTTGGATACTGTACGTAACATCCTCAAGTGTGATCATTAACTTTAAGAAAAGTGCAGAGAGCTTTTGGTGGGATAAAACCTTAATTTTGTACACATACTTTAGTTGGTGGTTAACTATTGAGCAGTATTTTAGCGCACTCAGATTCATTATCTCGCATACCTCTGGGGAATCAATTCCTGACTGGTCACGTGGTGGCCGTGATAAGCTGCGCGCGCCACTGCTGGCGGCTCGTTTTCTTTTTCGGCTCATTGGAGTCTGGGAACGAGCTCTTTTTACCTCCCCATCTCCCTAAAAAATATAAGCAACAAATCAACCATGTTTAAAAACTCACAGGTTGGACAATCTGGGAAATGCAACCTAGCACTACACACCTCCTCAATGCCTTCCATCTCTTCACCAAAATCAGTTTCAGTTTTTCTGCTGCGAGCGGCTTGAGCCTGAAAATTAATCAGCAGTTTTAATCAGACCAGTAGAGGACCTTTCAATGGATATAACATTAGAGGAGTAGACATACATGTAGCTAGAAGTTGACTATAATTTATTTGGACAAATCTGATTTACTTGCCTTCAGGAATGTGGAACGAGGAAGCTTAGCTTTGTTGTTTCTTGGCTTCATTTCACGATGTGCCTTGACAACAAGTTTTTTCTTTTCTCGGATTCTGATATATAGAATACAGTGTATCATTAATGTTATAACATTTTCTTCTAGAGAACAGTGAATGGATTACTAAGAACACTCAAAACTAAATGTCTACTGACTACGGCATATGATCAACTACAGCAACTTGTATTTCTTTGAACATTACCGCATGTATTTTTACATTCTATTTTTTAACTACTAATGTACATATAATAAATCATGAACTTACTGTTCTGCTTTATTTCTGATATCCTCTTCTTCAGAGTTCAATTCTTCCTGAAAAACAAAACCAAAATTTGCTCATACATTATACAATCATGTATAATTTTATCTCCAAATTTATTCGCAAAAAAACGTTTATGCGCGAGCTGACAACAGGGATCAGCTGTTACTCACTGGCTCCGAGTCATACAGCCCTGCAGCTTCCCGCAACTCCTCTTCTTTCTCCAACTCTTCTAATTTCTGAAAGGAAAACAATTAACAAGCCAGTTAGGATACAAACGACAACATTAAAATTTTTACTGGGACTGGTAACGCGTTACAGTGAAAGGGCTGTTCTGGTAACTTGCTACGATGCAATGATGCATGGAGTATGGAGTGGTTGTGGTGTCTGTGCCTTGTCCCTACCAATCTAACTGTTTGAGCAGCAAACATTCTATTTTTTATTTGTTTGTTGATTTGGACCTGTACATTCCACTTGTATGTCGGTTCTTTAATGTTACTTCAAGGATACATGGACATATAAGTACAGTGTAACTTCCGCTAGAGTTACATGTACAGTCTATACACGTGAGTCATAGCAAGACTATATTATGTGTCTCTTCCTTGCTTGCTTATAGTAAACAATGCTGCTTCTTGTTTACACTACAGTCAGGCATTCTGCAGAAGACACCCCTGAGGATGAGATATTTACACCAATGAAGGGTGTCAGTCAGTGTAACATTTGACTTCTCAGTCTACCTTCATGATATCTGGATCAATGAAGTCTGCTACATTCTTTCCAAGGTAAATCTCAGGTATAACATCATGTTTCTCTCCATCATCCTTTAGGTCCCAATGCTGCCGCATGTCAGTGTAATAATCCTCTCCCAACTCATTCTCAAGGTCCTTTGCCAGTTTTCTCTTGGGCTGGGCTCCTTCAACAACCATGGTTTGCCTCCTGTCTAGAACTGCCTGTACATCCAGCAACAAAACATAATTTACCGGTAGATCTTAAATGATACACTAAAGAGTTTGCTACATTGCCTGTATAAGGTACATCACTTCCATTTAATTAATGGCTCTACAGTGTAAAAGGACAAATGAATGTAAAAGCTGTCCATGAAGGCCAGCTGCAAAGAACTGAAAAAATGATTTCAATAGAATTGTAAAATGTTGCAATTTCATCCTAAAAACAAACTGCAGTTGTAACACATTATAAAGAGCAGAGCTGTACCACAAAAAGTAGTGTCTGATAGCTTTCATGCTCCATAGAATCAATATTTGCAAATTTCACATAATAATAATTTTATTATCCCTGAGTGTTTGACCCAAGGGACCAGTTTAGTATCTTAAAATGCATGAATGCCGACATTGCAAATGGGAAGTACCGGTAATCTAACAAACTACAGTACATGTAACCATAACATTCCTTGGCTGCATGGCACTTAAAAACGTAATATTATAATTTATAGGTGTTCACTTGAAGTAAACAAAAAGTGCCATATTTTATTCCAAATGTTTCGAGCTTGGCCCTTCTTCAGTGGAAAAAACAAGTTCGTTATATAATTGTTACAAGTTTTGTATGCATCATGCAACTAAAAAATTTAAAATTTCTTAAAGTGCGCGCATGGTCTAAAGAAAACGGAAGTCAGAGTTTAAGCCACAGATGATGGGTACCGAGCTTCAAAATCAGCCCCATCTTCAGGCGTTTCCTATGCGAGTTCCTGCAGCATAACAAGAGTCCACGAACATTACAATGTACTTCTGATACAGTGCCAAACAACACATAAGCCACAGAACTAAACGTTCAATGAAACCTGCTAGAAAACAAAACAAAAGTGAATCACCATGGATACCTGAGGTATACATGGAGGCCTGACTTTCTGATCCCTCTGTGTTGGCATGGCAACATGAAGTCTGTTCATAACATCCTTAGCTTTCTTGCTCTTCATTTTCACCTCAACTCTCTGAGCTAGAAGCTGGTTACATGCTTCTGTTTTGACTGTCATCACGCCCTCTTCACTGACAGTACTCATTTGGAGAAGCGTGACACCTACATGTATCAGAATGATCAGATGTTAATAAGTTCTTTTCAAAGAGGCTGTGTGTCTTCACTCAAACATCCAGATATTACAGATCATAATGGCAGGCGGACGCGTGTCTCTGAGCGCCCGACTTTTTGGACTCGTACTTCTTTTGTGTCTTCTCCATATCTTGAAGAAAGACAAACAAGACTATTCTTTTACCAGTGAGTGTTCTGGTCTACATTTCCCGCATTCTATGTTGGTTAAAGTGGCAAATTGGGATCTTGACCTTTACATGATACACACTACAAAATGGCGGACCCACATGAATGTCACTAACAGAATCAAACGAGCAAGCGCTACTACAGCCTACTACGACAATTCAACCTCGGCCTTTAGACCTACATTGTATTATACAACTGCTACATGATGTTGAACTTAACCCTGGACCTGCAAACTGCTCTACTACAAACGAGTTCGAAAAGTCAACTGGCAATGTGAAATTAGCACATCTTAACATTCGCTCACTTAAATGCCGTGAGCATTTCATTCTTGTAAAGGAAGCTGTCCTGGAAAACAAGTTTGACATATTCACTATATCCGAAACCTGGCTCAATAGTTCAGTTACAGATTTGGAAATAGAGATTCCTGGCTCACCAGGGGAAAAATGGTGGTGGAGTATGTGCTTATGTTTCACGAAATTATAGGATGGAGTACTTGAGTAATATCTCTCTTATCACGGCCTCTGGCTTCCACCAACTGTGGCTTAAAATCCACATTAGGAACATGAAGTCTTCCATTGTCTGTACAACCTATAGACCACCGAACAGTCCCTTATCTTATTCCGATTCAGATCTCAACGAGAACTTTATTTATGCCTCGTCGTTTAATGTGCCAATTTATCTACTAGGAGATTTGAACTGCAGACTTGAGAATAGCAACAACCCTGAAGCTAAGGCCCTCATTAATTTCTGT
>JAEMWC010000024.1:702500-710000 GCA_016490735.1 Pachyseris speciosa
CAGATGAGCAAGAGCTGTGATGGCCTAAAGTATTGAATCATATAATTTTTATTACTTTTTCATTGTAGTGGAACCTCCTTTTTATGCGTGATTTCATAATTTTATCGATTCTCAACTTTTATTAAGATTGCATTTTTAAGGTAATTTTATTGTAAAGCACTAATGAGCTGTAGGGAATTAGCACTATAGAAATTTTAATTATTATTATTTTCAATTATTAATATTATCAATGTGTCACTTGAGCAAAAACTAACAGACAAATGGAAGAAAACTCTGTAATCAGCAAATAAAGCAGAAGAACCCCAAAACCACGCACCTGCATTTCTATGGTGTTTCTTTCTTCTAATGAATGGTCAAGGATTCCTGGAGTGTCGACAACCTACAAGGATAATAATAACACACAACAAGTATTTGGGAACCAACAACATTAGGATTCCAACACTAGTACCAATATTATTTAACAAATCAAATATGGTTTAGCGCTGTCCATGTACATGTACTGTACTCTCATTGACAACGATATTCGTCATCACAGTGGTGAAAATGTTGTGGACTCAAGAGGCACAGCCCACAACAAATTTTGACCACTGTGATGACAAATATCATTGTCGATAAGAGTACAGACACTGCTAAACCACATTACATTTGTTTTTTACAACAATATCGACTAAGGTCTTCCAAAGCGTGACCAAGATCATTGACATTGACACAAGCAGCATTGTCTAGAATCTTAACAACAACAGCAAATTAGCCAATCAGATTTCATGATTACTACTATTAAGCAATTGTGGTAAAAATCCTATTAGACAGTTAAATTGAAGTTGGGGATAAAAACAGCTTTTCTGATGTGATACTTTTACTACTCTCGCTGTTTTAGTCAATTATTATTGACTAAGTATTTTAACATTCTAACATCCCTAAGTAATGCTATATTTTCTTCAGCTTCTAAAGTGAAAATAAGGGCCATAAATGGTGAATTAAATTATTATGGCAAGTGAAGCTTATTACTTTTCATTTAGAAGTCCTGTATTGTCATACAAGTTCTCTTGCTTTACCCTGGGATTAAATAGCACTGCTACAATTGGCCTCAAAATATCTTTGTTTTCTCCACAAAAATTTAAAGAAGATGTAACAGTGAGAAAGTTCTAACCTGCCATCTGAGATACTTGTAGTCCATGTGGCCAACAAACAGAGATTTGGTGGTGAACGCATAAGGTTGAACATCAACATCAGCTCTGGTGACCTTGTGAGATGAAATGAAAATCATTACTAACATATCTGTGTAAAGAATAATTACGTTAACATTCACTTAACTCTATACAGCTTTAGTACAAATCCACTAGAGTTCTATCACGAATGCTGTTCTCTGATTGGCTACGCTACTCGCTATCTGTTCTGTGATAGATAGTGAGTAGCGATTGTCAGCAAAATGCCGGCCGCTTCTTCGCGTTTTTGAAGTGTCTATGAGGAGGATTGAGATAATTGACTTGTTTAGTTTTGAACGACTAGTAGATTTATACAAAAAGAATTACATTATTCACTCTCGATTTCTATCCGTGATAGCTGATGAGGGCTGCGCCCTCATCAGCTATCATGTGATAGAAATCTCGAGCTTATAATCTAATTGTTAAGTATATCCAGATCTTATAATCATAACCAACAGCAGTTTTACATTAATTTTACTGTATAATTATTTTTTATATTTAAGTACAACTTTAGGTTGAAAATGGAAGTGCTAAATGTGTAATTGATTTCTAGGAGAAAAACAGCATGTACTGTACCCATTGATTGCCTGATTACAGAAACGTACAGTGTATTGCAAACACTTAACTTTGATGGCATTTGCAAGCAAAGTCACTGTGTTTCTTCACATCACTAATTAAAAATTGCATCATTTATTTTACAGTTTTGCAAAAAAAGAAACAATTTATAAATTAAAATATTCTTACAGACCTGAATCACTTATCAGTTTTAAGTTTACTACTGGGCAAGCATACACTTTGTCTTTGTCTTGGATGCAAATAAATTACATTACTTATACAACTAACTTATCAAATTCTTAATACTAGTCACCTTATTCATAAAACTTGACTTGCCAACATTAGGGAACCTGAAATAGAGGACATATTTGAATTTTAAAACTGCAGTAACGGAAGTTAATGAACACTTTAGGTGCCCATAATGTCAAAAATGTTTTTTTGCTCATCTAATATTCTACATTTAATCAAATGAACTTCGGTGAAAAAATTTTTCGATTTGGATAAAACGCGATTTTTTGACGAATTTTTGCAAAGTTCAAAATTCTATTTTCTTGCGGTCGACCCCTACCGCTGATCACAAGAGTAACGTGCTCAAAATGACCACGTGATTGATGTCTGTGATGTAGGTTCAGGAACCTCACTTGACCTTGAGTGCACATAAACACACAGGTCGAGTGCGGGTCTTTTACGATATTGTGAGCTTTATTAGGTGTCATAAGTGACCTCCACGCTTTAATCCTTCAGAAGCAAAATTCCCACTTGTTTTCAAGTCAGATAAGTCAGGACTCACTTTAAACTGAGGAAGACTGGTGCGAATGGTGGACCAAAATGGCGGCAAATTTGAATGTCTTTAAAAAATTATAAAAAAATTGCGTTTTATCCAAATTGAAAAATTTTTTCGCAGAAGTTCATTTGGTGAAATGTAGAATTAGATGAGCGAAAAACATTTTTTGACATTATGGGCACTTTAATTTAAATAGAATTCTCTTTTAAAGTGTATATGACACGAAATTTTTTATTTCATTTTCTGGTAGTTCGACATGTATAAATAACGGTTTGAACGTTAAAAATCGGCGAAAAAAAAGTTAAATGCCTCTTTTTTGATCAAAATTCGCGCTATTTTTGCCAAAAAATTTGTCACGCAGTGCGCGGCCAAAACCTCTGTCACGTGACCTTTGTGACGTCAAGTTGTTTGCAAGATTCTCAACATTCTTCTCCACTTTCCATAGGATCATACGAATTACTTGTATCTGTATCGCTAGACATTTTAATGCGTTCAAAGTCTCCAAACACTGCTAAGCAAGCCAAGTAATTCACATGTGTCTTTGCTAACAGCTGAGTATCGTGCAAACAACGTGATGTCACTTAGTGGAAAAGTCGTCCCCAGTTCCCGACAAAATTTTAAGCTAAAATTTGCCTGTTTTGGAGCCTAAAAATCGCCGAAAAATTTTTTTTAGACATTTCTAAATAATGAATCCTTTCTTTATGCATATAAACGAAAGAAAAAAGCCAATAAAAAATTTCGTGTCATATACACTTTAACCCATTGACTACCACAGGTTTTTACATTTTCGGAGTGATTTTCCACCTATAAACGATGAATAGCAATTCGTGACTCTTTATTTGAACTACCAGGGAAAAGTGGTGCTGTCCTAAGGCACTGGAGGCTCAAGGTTTCTGAAAACGTCATTCTGACGTAGCTATTTTTTATCCGTGAAGTGACAACGATGGCCCAAGTTCGGTTTGCTTGCGATTTCTGCTAAATTTACAGTCATTTTTCATCTTTAGCGGCTGCCTGATGAGCATCATTAAGCGTGACGGTAGCTAAGAGTCCACTTTCTCAAAGAATCGAGCAAGGTGATGTACTTTGTTGTTGAATTTGGCTTGTTACTCGACGAACTGGGAATTTGGCCGGTCGAACACTTAGTACCTTTGGGACTCGACTATTGATGAATTTCTCGACCTACCGCCACATATTTTGGAATTTCTGTGTACTGAAGATGACCAGGAGCAGGAAATTTTGGCGGTAGGTCGGAGTGGCTGTAGACTTAGTTTATATGCGAAAGAATTGGGGGAAGGAACGGGCGCTGTCAAAAATTCTCGTTAGTTCCCAGCATGCAATGCGCTCAAGATGTGGAAAATGTCGGGAAGGCCCGAATGCACTGGAACAAAAGGCTGTATCTACGCTCGGGAGAAGAATCATTTCTAAGAAAGTCATTTCTAAGCTAGAAAAAGGACTGAATTTCGTTATGATGGTTGCGTTTTGGTTTTTGGACGATGATTTCCCTAAAAAAACATGAAGGCAAAAAGGGGCATTTTTGTTGTTTCTCTTTGACGTTAAAAACGGCCAGTTTCGTTCTTGTCCAAACTCAAAAGGCCATATTTGGTAAAAATCGCTACGTTTCTTGCATTTATTGGATATCCAAATTTAAAGGGCATTCCATTTCGTGCTCACAACTAACAGTTAAGGCAATATTCGTGCGATTGAGAGAGTTGCAATGTTTTGAAGCATGGGAGTTTTTTACGGCCGGTTTTGGCCGGCACGGGTGCCAATGGGTTAAGGAATGATGCTCCTATGAAAAAGAAATGATATAAGGAATTGCTGCCAATAAAGTGTCTCTGTCCACATACATGTACACTCTCAAGATCAAATTCCGTTATCAGCAACATAATAAAAAATGTTCTGCAACTAACACATTTTTATCCGCTGGATAACTTATTCACCCTTGGAGCAACTGAGGCCTGATCAGGAGCATGCATGTTATGGTCAGACAAGTTATCATGTAAACTGTGTATTTATCACCATTTATCTGATAACCTACCCACAAACCAGCAAAGTTCTTGTATTTGGATCAATTGACGGAAGCCTGGCCAAATGCTGCCGAACTGTATAACGTAAATGCCCAAAAAAAAAAAAAATTCAATAATCATGCATGCATTTGTCTTTAACAATATAGGGATTTATAGTTGACATAAGTAACTGTGAGAGACATCCTTGTCACAAAATATATGACATTGTTTTTTTTGGTATAAATAAAATACAATGTAAAATAAAAAGCCAGTGGTAAACTGAGCAAAAAATAAAAACAATGCTGTTGAGTTTGACAGAGACATAAATTCATGTACACTTCCGCACATTAATAATAATAATAATAATAATAATAATAATAATCATTGACTTTGTTAATAATAATAACAATAACTCATCCAAAAATCCACAGGAAAAGGATATGATATACACTGTTTTACATGCATATATGACAAAACAAAAATCTGCTGCATTCTGCCCATTTAATAACTAGAACTTTCCCTACCTTGTTCCAAGTATTGCAAACTCTGATTTTGTCTCTTCATTATTGTGCACATCCTGTTTGATATGATTTACATAAAGTAATTAGGAGTACCTACTTGTCAGGTGAAAGAAATCGTCTGCAACCCTTGCAAATGGCAGTAGATGAAAATGTGACCACACACAGGAAAACGTACAGTACACTAATGCTTATCCGTTAAATGGCCGAAAGCGTTAGTCATCCATTAGACATCTGTTAGTAATCTGTTAAACGTTTCAAGAAAACCGCTAGTACTACCAGTTAAAGCGTTAGTCATTAGTTTGGAACTGTTAGAGTGGTTAATGTATCCATTAGCAAAAATTTGCATCCGTCCGAACAACTACAGTGTAGCGTAGGCGTTAGAGCATCCGTTAGCTGAAGCTTGAACTCTGTTAGCCAAGAACAACACTGTCTTAAGGCGTTAACAACAATATCAAATTAAGACAGACACTAGGGGTGGTCACTGCCAGAGTTTTGTTACGTCCCTAGTGGTTCTTTTATGTCCCACAGAATCAGAGAATTATGAAGAGTTGTGAGACGGGGCCTACGGTTTATCGTCCTTATCTGAGAGGACTAGAAAGTCTAACCATTTGTAGATGTCATTACAAAGGCAGCACTTTCTCCTCAATTATTTAAAGACCCTGAGTGTTGGTCCGGCTGGGGTTTGAACCTGCGACCTCCCGCAGAGTAGTCCGGTGCTCTACCACTGAGCTAACTGGTTGACGGTCATCCTAGCTCTGCAGCTGGTTACAGCTATGCACATTACCAGTACATTACCTGTGACTGTTCCCGCCATGAGCACCTCCGTTAGCTTCGTTTCTTGAACGCAAACACCCACAGGCATATTTTTTGTATTCTAATGTTTTGCCTCATGCATTGCCTTTCATACAGTAGCATTATTTCCAATTAAATTGAGTGTTAGCTTTGTGGACGATTCAAGTATGTCAACCAGTAACCAGTTAGGTAAGGATCAAGACTGTGGTTTGCTTCATACAGTAATTATTACGATTTTCAACTTGAGTGTTTGCATAATTATTATTTTGCGAGCAGTTGTTAGTTTATCGATAGCGCTGGCTCTGATTACATTGAACAGACTAGTTAATCACTTTACTCGAACGATTGAAAACTTTCAGGTTATCCATTCACTGACTGTCTAACACCTCGAGCCTTTCGTTGAGTAATCGTTTAAATGTGTGGTTTGTTTTGTTGATCACAGTTATGAATTCAGCTTGAGTGTTTGCATATTTTTTTGCGAGTAGTTGTTCGTTTATTGATCGCTCTGGCTCTGAATACACGTACACTGTCATAACTTTCAGGTTATCCATTCACTGACCGTCTAACACCTCAAGTCGTTCGTTAACTAACCATTTAATGCTTTAGCAAACCGTTAGCAGAACTGACCGAACCGTTTAACGGTTCCAGCTTTCCATTACAGTGCTTTTGCAAACTGTCAGGAGGCAGTTTAAAGCTGTTAGCTCCCTGTTAGCTCCACGTTAGCTCTCCATTAGTTAGCCGTTAGTTTTGCCCATTAAACAGTTAAACAGTAACATTTAAACAGTTAAAACAGTTTAAAACAGTTAAACAGTTTAAACAGTTAAACAGTAACATTAAACAGTACGTTTTCCCGTGTGTGGTCACAAATGTTTATTATCATTTTAAACAACCAAAGGAGAGATTGATGGAATACTTAGTAGCAATCAGGAAGTGACACCAAGCTCGGTTGAGAATGGGAGAGTGGTGACAAGGGAGAGGTGAATAATGATCATGATAACAACGACGACAACAATGATGACGATGACGATGATGATGATGGTGGTGTCGTAGTGGTGGTGGTCATGATAATGAAGACAACAACTTCATACAGTGTAAGAACATACTTTCAAAGGTCATAAAATGCATGTCTGGTTAATGTTTTGTACCTTCCAAGAGCTGCTCTTTTTAACTGCTTACATCTGTACAATGAGTCACCATATTTCAAGAGCCTCACATAATCCTTGGCAACACTATCACAACAACAAAATAATTTATAGAACATGAATACTCTCATGCAGAGTTTCAATTATTGCTACACTGTATCGGAAAATTTCTGAGAAACCACTGTCTCATACTATTAAAGAAGTAAACCTACTTGTCAATCAAGTGCCGTGCAGTATTTATTTGCCCTAAAGCTAGTTTGTAGTGATCCTTGTCGTAAAGAACATTCATCAAATCAGAATAAAATGGATGGATATCCTGCAAAGAATCAAGCCAAAAAACAAGTAAGTCAAACTACTATTAATATGATCTGTAAATAGCAAGATCTGTAAGTACACTGTATCAAGTTTCTTTTTGTCTTAGATTTTTTATTTTCCTTTTAGTAATATTGTTTCTATTACTAATTATTTTGTAATTCTTAAGTTGTCATTTCTGAT
>JAEMWC010000024.1:720000-820000 GCA_016490735.1 Pachyseris speciosa
TGAAAACGAATTTTTGGTTTTATCAGCGTAGTTGATGAGGCCGAATTCAGCCCCCATAATCGGGATTCGAGGGAAGAGATAAGCAGTCAGTGAGCAATGGAAAGAGTCTTTGGTCCTGTCTGAGGTGTAAGAATCAGCGCTTACGGGCCTTCGTGCCTCGTTCGTTCGCGCTTTCGGTAAGTTGCGTTTATCTTGGTAATTTTCGGGAAAGAAAACAATTTTTCGCAAACTAAGATTAAACATCTCCATTAAGTTCACGTGTTTTTCAGAAATGAAATGTTAGGAACATGTCAACTTGAAGCCCTCTGACCATTTTGTGAGGCAAGCATGGCTGATGCGAGTGATAATGATGATGGTGATGATGACAATGGTGGTATTTTGAAGTTGGTTTTCTATCTATCGGTGATATTACATCAACAAACGCTCAACAAACGGCAAATAAAAACTGAAAAAATGATATTTTACTAAAATATATTTTGATGCCTTTTTAAAGTTATAGTAACAATATCTTTCTGAAAACATACAAATAGCCTGAGACTTCCTAACGAATTGCAAAAATTACATCAAACAACGAGAACGTCATGGCACAAATTACTTTCAACCTAGTAAAGGTTGTATCAGCCGAGCTTTCAAACTATGTCATCTCGAGCGTAATTTTTCAGTTAAAGCATTTCTTTTGCGATTCATCGGCCCTGTAAGGCCAGTCCAAGAGTTT
Source organism: Pachyseris speciosa (assembly GCA_016490735.1). NCBI lineage: Eukaryota > Metazoa > Cnidaria > Anthozoa > Scleractinia > Pachyseridae > Pachyseris > Pachyseris speciosa. The sequence continues at coordinate 720,716 of JAEMWC010000024.1, forward strand.
TTGCGCTGGTCCTATTCCTGTGAACTCACAATATAACACAACAGCGTCCTCCACCTACAAAAACGAGAAAACGTGCATCAGTTAATAGAAGGTCGGGAATTATGCCTTTTTACTATTAATAACCTCCTTACTGGGAAAATCTAGAGAAAATTGGAGACACTGGGGAGTCCAGTAAGGTTGATTTCCTCCCCCTGCGAAACTGAGAATACACGAAATGCCTAGTGGATAAGGTTAATGAATCCCTAAGGTTTTTCGTTAACATGCATTTACTTCCTCTTCCCGCTTTTATAGAATTCAAAGGTGACAGACCACAAACAAATGTTGCTTCTAAAAATATCTGCATGTAATAACTGTTCATCAGTAGGATACCTAAAATGTGTGCAATTCCACAATTGGTTTCGGCTCCATCAAATCCTAAACCAACTGCAGAACATTTTAGGAGGAGCCACCCACACCGCGAGCACAGTTATTGACAATACATATTAGCAAGGAAAACAACGTAAAATAATAGGAGTACGTTAAATAATGAACTAAGCACACGTGAACTAAATAACGAACTAAGCAGACGTAAACTAAATGAGCAAGCACGCGCACAACTTCAGGAAAATTGCGCGCGCACACTTGCATTAAAATGTAAAGGAATGAGAACAACAAAGATCAGCGCGTTCAAATCAATCTTTTCTCGGAGTTTACGAAGTCTCAGTGTTATATTCTGACCGTGGGAGTCTGGGTATGAGATTAGTGTCAACCTACCGCCGCCTCCGTTTGTAGCGGGTTTTACATTTTCGGGGAACTGCCCACGGACATTTCCTGGGGGTTGATATCGTGCAACAACAAACTGTGCTCCAGTGGCACTAACAGCTTTTCCAGCTCCCATCTGTTCAGAACTCTGCCAAACAATCTGAGTGAAATGGCCGGTTTGTCGGGAGAAGCCTGGGTTGCCGTATCTGTATTTGTCGTGTTCCTCATACCACATATCTGTCACTTTTCTCCCTGTAAGCTGACCGCCTATACAGTGAAAATAAAAATAAAAAATAAAAAACAAAGAAAAAAATAGTGTATTTCTAAAGTTCCTTTCTCCGTTTGCTGCGACTACTTTGAGAATCTCGCTCACACAAGGGTCGTGGCAGGGAAACATGCACACGAACATGAAAAACGGATAAGGGTAGGCTGCAAAATAAATGCTTTTCTATTGCAGCGTTGAAAGGGAGTGGTTTCTTCAGGCGCTGATAGACTATACAAGCAAAACCTCAGACGTTTCGACCAATGTTAACACTCGTATTACTGAATGCCGTTACATAGAGTAAAAATCCAAAAGCGCAGACCGGTTTGCGAGAGACTAAGTGTGAATCAAAGGACTTTTAGACCCCATCGCTCCCCCTGATCGCACTTTCTCGCTTAGCTTGCTTGTCAAGCCTTTTCTCAAGAAAGCGTCAACGCAAATCGGAATCGACTGCCTTATCATATCAAGAGGGCTTATCGCAGTCTCTTTTCTCTTACCCGACATATAAGCAATGTTTTCTCCGTAATCATTGGAGCTGCTTGGCTGAATATGGTTCCTTTTGGCCAAGTCCTCTGCCCATCTCTGCGCTTCTGCCGCCAGTTTAGAGTTCCACTTCAAAGCAGGAGCACTGTGCCGCGAACGAATTTCGTTGTGCGTCTTGAGAATCTCATTATTGAATTCTCTGGTGCTCTCTGGAAGAAATGAAGAAGAAAGAGCTAAAAGGTCAATAGCGGACAATTCCCTTTGGGACAAACGGACACAACGGTTCAATGTAACCGCCTCTTTTTCGATAACATTTCAGTAAGCACTTCTATGCGTTTGAAACCGATTTTTGTACCCCTTCTCTCACCGAGATTTAATGTTGGAGATCTGGAAACTTTTGGGGAAGAAATGGTCACCATTGTTAGGGGGTGGTGAAAAGGGGCGTTGCCGGGAAAAGTTTGTTCCAAACTGCAATGCTTCTTTTGTGTTTAGAAACTGCGTAAATGAGTATTTGTCCCAAGACCTTTATCCAAGATTATAAATAAAATCACCCAGACAAGAAGCTAAACTCCATGCTCCAATCAGGCTTATCATGATTATTAGCGAAATTATCGACCAGAAGGCAAACTCGAAATGTGATTGGCTACGCATGCGCAAGGGCGGTCTAATTTGCGATAGTCTACCGGATATGCAAAGAAACGATCTTGGAACTCACACATTTGAACCCCAACATAATCATATAAATTCAAAATATAAAAACTCACGTGGTTTTTCTTTCCCTCCACTGGTGAGAGGAGTTCTTACAGTTACGGTTTTTCCGCTCGTTGCCTTGCCGCTTGGCTGCTTAGATCGTTCGGACATTTTGGACCCTTTCGGTTTCACATTTTCCGGAAAGTGTCCCAGAACATTTCCAGGGGGGTTGTACCGCGCGACCACGAATTGTGTACCATTCGCATTGGCAGCTTTCGCGACCCCCATTTCTACCGAGTCGATCCAGATGACTTGAGTGAAATGACCAGTGCCTGAGGCAAAACCAGGGTTCCTGAAGCTGTAGTCTTTGATCTCTTCATACCACATGTCCACCGCTCGCTGTCCTGACATTTCGTAGCCTTTGAAAAGAGCGATAAAAACGCATTTCGTGTTTATTATTATTATTATTATTATTATTATTATTATTATTATTATTATTATTATCTTTTCAGAGTTGTTGCTGTTTTTTTTTTATGACCGCCCGGCAAATAATCCTCTTATGAGGGGTTACAGTATGGGAAGATAGATACCACTCTATCAGTTACCCTATTGATGCGGTAATGAAGCGTTTTTTTGCAGACTATATTTCGCAAAAATTCAAACTACCAACGATAATAACTACCTTAGCTGATGGATCGTCAAAATATAGTTGAAAATCGATTCTAAACAATAGGAAGTGTCTTAAAATTAATAACCCGGAAGTTTAGCTGTCTTTGTTGACGTTGTTCGATCTGGCATCTGTAAATGGCCATAATCTTCGAAGGCCAATGCGGAACACACAATCCCACCTCAAGGCCAATGAGGGTAGGGGTGGGGGGAGAGTTGGAGGGGAAGTCAAAAGTCCCCTCTCTTGAATATGTAATTTATAATGAGCTAGCTCCTTTTGTTATCACCCGGAGTAACTGATCTCCCCACCCCTCTTCCGTTATCCTTGTTATATTTTATCTAGAAATACCTGAAGCATACGCCAGGTTTTCTCCGTCGTCTCCAGTATGGTGTTGGAGGCGGTTGAGCTTCACCAGCTCCTTGGCCCATTTCTCAGCATCGGAGGCCAGTTTTGAAGACCATTTTAAGGGTGGGGCACCATGCTGGGCTCGGTAGTTATTATGCGCGTTCAAACACTCCTTTTGAAACTGATTTGGCATGACTAGAAAAAATAATAAAAATTTTGCCATACATGCAGGTAAAGAGGTTTTCTATACTAAAAGATTGCGCTGCCAAATAGTGACAAACACTCGATATTACCAGGTAACGCTGCAGACTACCCCACCCTTTTAACCCCGCGATGGTAGATCTGACTTACTGCGTAGAAAACAGTTTCTAACGCACAGCTTTTTATCAGTGTTTTATTCAAACGAATTAACATTTTAACTCTCAAAGGTAAGTGAAGCATCAAAGTAAACCGTAGCACATGAAAGGTTAAAGAGGAAACAGTTGTAACACTCGCTCGGCCGGTACTTATCGGTAAGAAGATAAGAATTACGTGAAATGTGGTTGGATTTTGCAAAAGGAGGGGTCAGAAGCCAGACAAGATCCAGGAAGTTGATGAGGGTCTCGTGACGGATTAGAACAATGCCGGTTTCACGTAAAAGAAAAAATTGCTTTCGCCAAATAACACATTTTTATCGTTTACAATGTTTTTTATGCTAAGTTTTCCTAGTACACAATATCAGATATTATTCTCGAAAAGTATAGTGAAAATTTATGCGAATAATATTTAGCGAATAAAATAGACCCATTCGGCTTACTCAATGTTGTACCCAATTCAAACCCTTTGGGATTAAAACCTTTTGTTCCAGGTATTTCCATATCATTTTAATATGAATGCTACATTATAATGCAAATACAGTACACAAAGAATCTTAAGCCCAGGAGATTTGAATTAGTTAGGGTCTATCGAATGGGTCTATCGAAATAAGAAAAATTACGAGTTTCAATTCAGAAATTTCACTTTAGTTTTAACGAGATTCGTCGAGAAAGAAATTGAAGCTTATTCAGGGACTGAAAAAATATATCGTTCATGAAGTATTCTTATCCTGCCCCTATCCTGCAAGCCTGACATGGCGCTGCAACGGTCCAATGTTGTGAAACCTCGCGGTATTCGACGGAATGCAAATCATAAATTAAACAACGCCGACAATGAATGCAGTCTCTTACCTTGTTTGAAATGTCAGATATCCAGAGCAAGTCTTAAACTATTCCCTTGTGAAGTAAAATTTCCTACTATATGATGTTCGAGCCTGTTTCAGCAAAAAGTACGGGGTATTTATCTTAAAGCACTCAACTGTACGGACGCGGACGTGCTTCAACAGTGTAGCAAGTCACAGGAAGTTTAAAGTACGTAATTAGCGTAACGCAAAGCCTCGTCACGCTTTCCTCGGGCTGGCGAAGCCACCTGGGATTAGAGATTATTAGACTCATTGTATAAGATGTTTTTTAATTCTTTAATGCGATTTATGTGTGCGCCAAAAAAATCGGCAACAGCAATAACAGAAGAGATTATTTATTTGGTAAAACTAAGAAATATTTCAATCCAGTAAAGGCGATATCCTCAGAAACAATGATGACGTTTTTACCAATAGTCGACAAAACAAAGTCACATGGAAAAACGTCAAATCCACGCGTAACTCACGGAAGAAAGTCACGTTGTGTTGGTACAAACCTTTCACGCCTAAAGGAGGCATTAAAAAAACATCCTTTTATGGCAAGAGCAACCAACATTGATCATCTATTTGATTTTTAGGGATATTACGCATCCGGTAAGCCACTTCTTCTCGTACGTTGCTGTTTGCGTGTTTAATACCGGAACAAACAGGGGCACCCAACGACAAGTTTCGGTAGATATCTGTTCGATGGAGGGTAATTCGCCTTGGGTTTTCGGCGTCGATTAAAGAGTGCACTCGGATTTTCGTAAGTAAAACGTGGCCTACAAGATTTGCAATTGGGAAATCATAGCCCCTACGGTTTTCGGAAGGGTCATAATTGCTGTTTTTGGCAGTCAAAAACGTCAGCTACCATTTTCGGAAAGAAAATAGTTCCCTAGAAAGTTCTTGGAAAGTTAATTTCAGCTTGCATTTTCTCAAAGGAAGATTTTGTTCCCTAACATTTTCGGGAAATTAAAATTTCAGCTAGGGAATCCGAACAGATGAACTTCTTCTAGCTAATGAAAACATCACTTTAAACAGACTTCAAACACCATAAGGTACTTAAAAATGCCTTTCTACAGCTTCTGGTTGATTTGGCTCGTTGGGTGCCCCTGAACAAACAAGGATAAACCTGAAATAAAACTTTGCTACAACCATTAAAAGTGATTTTGCCACTCCGTAGGATCGTGGTACTAAAGTGAAGTTGTTGTCGTCAGTTGTTGTTCTTCCTAACAAAAGGTCAAAGTTTACCGCATTACACAATATCACAACGGAACTTCACCGACATAAAGCCATCAGACATACACATTCTTAGTTAAAAAAAAGTCTTGACAAGCTCCAAGTGTTCGAGTGCAGTGAAAGACCGCTTCTAAAATGCGATAAATCGGGGTTATAACACGCTGTGATTTTGATTAATTGTACTGACGTCGGCACATGTTAATTCTGGAAATGATTTTTTTTTTCGTTTAGAAACAAAAGTTAGCATCCTAGAGGCCTTCTAAGGAGTGGAAGCGACAAGCGACATAGTTCTGAGAACAGGCGACAATCCTCTCCAAAAACATCGACAACCGGCAGAAACTGGTAGAAAAGCGTTACAGCTTGTGACAGCGACAATTCAATTTTCATTACTCTTTCTTTTCTTTGCGACAGCGACATTTGTCCCTAACGAAACAAGCGACAAACAGAGTCATGAACGAGCGACAAAACAACACCAGACCACCCCTTGGAAGGCCTCATCCTAAAAGGTCCATAAACAGCTTAGAACAAGATCATTACAGACGATGTATTCGATAAAGCAGCAGAGACCATAGATGACAAAGATGGCTGGCTCTAATTTAAATGCAATAAAATTACGAAATTAATCGGAACGAAATAATAAGCGCAAACAATTGCATTTATGACCCGGACGAAAATGGAAACCGGCACTTTATGCTGGCTCATGCAAGAGAAAGCCGGTTCATATGTCACTTGAAATATTCAGTCTCAGGCTGCGCGCAAGATGCACTTACCTCGTCTGATGTTCAACATATAGCTAACTAGTTGGGCTTTGAATCTTACATTCTCGCCTTAGTCAGGTAGTCAAAATAAATGTGTAATGTGGGCCGCTCACCTCAAAGATATCCTGTCTGTACGACTTACTCCTTTCCGAGCAGAATTCGAACTGAGTGGACTCCGTTCTTATTTGTAAGGGTTCCGTATGGCTCCCGTATTGGCTTTGAAATTGCCAACCGCTAAGTATTTATAAATCACCGTAATATTTTTCTAAAAATAAGAAGAACTGAATCACGTCGGTTTCGGCGAGCCTCAATTAGAATTCATTTTGGTATGTAATAAAAAGATTTGACGTAAAGGAACCTACACTCCAAATAAAAGGCTGGCAAGCGGATTGGTCAACGAAAACCGAACATGCTAAGATCCATTGAACTCTATTTAAGTTTGATGCAAATATGTCACCAGCAATGACAAGTTATTCAGCTTAACATCTGAAACGCAAATACACCATGACGAAATATTTCTAACCATCTATGCAGGGCTAAACCTCAGGTCGTGACTACGCATAACAAGTTTACGTAATAACAGCTTGATCAGTTAACTTTTGAGTCCGCTATCCGTGGTTACCGAACGAGCAATTTATGAGCAATACTTTTTAATTGGTTCTGTTTGTTCTTTGATGCTTCGGAAAACAAAAAATTCAATCTGATACTGCTAAATTATTTCAATTTGTAAACGACCCTTGGTATGACTGCTTACTTTTTACAAACCATGAACCGGATCTGAGAACATGTTGAGCATTTTGGTTTACCGCACTCCACTTTCGTGCTAGTGCTTTGTAAATACAGCATGACTGTGACATGCTTGGCTTATCATATGAAGCAAAACAATCGAACACGGGTTAATTGCAGGTGACCGTTTTCTTACAGGTCTTTGTAATTCAAAATAACTTGGAGCCGGTTTGGCATTTAAAATAAAATTGAAAATGGAAAGTACGTTTGGCTATTTTTGGAAGGAAATCAGGTGGGCTCGAGCCAAGGAGGAGGGAATTCAAAGAGAAGCCAGGGAAAAATTACCAATATCGTGAAATACATGTAGCTGAAGAGAAAACAAAAGTGGCGAAAAAGAAGGATGAACGAAGCTCCCTATCCTCGTTGTCCACCTGATTTCCCTCCCAGTCCCCAAACAGAAAGTCAAGAACATCCGTTAAAAGAAATCATTTGGACAGGATTCAAGAATTATGTTGCTATCTAGGCTTCGTATGATTGCAACACGGACTGGACTGCGAAACAGAAGGGAAGGTGGAATACTGAGATAACTTGTTAATCGCAGGCATGCACAAATAACTCCTATCCTAGGCACCCTGCCGGGATGCCGTTTTCAGTGATTTACCTTCCAAGTTCGTTCATGGGAAAATATACAGACAAATGAAAATTGACAATGAGAGGCATGCAGCGTCGCTCAATGAATTAATCTTTATTTATTATATGAACACCAATGAAATACTAGGTAAGCTTTCGAGCGAAAACATGATATCTTCATACGTGAAAATAGCACTTCATATTTTTCGACACTCGAAGAGAATTTCGTATCTTCGCGAGGCCATATAGTGAAATTAAAGCATTCGCACACTGAACATCGTGAGTGTTGTTGCTTGCATCGACAAAATGGCAGTCACGGACGATAACAAGGGAAAGAAGTCACTTTGTCCCCAGTAGCTACTACCGTACGCATGCTTGCCATAGCTACTTATACTATTCTCTTCCGCCTTTTGCAGAGCCACAAGCGAGGGATCAGCGGTTCACTGAGCTCCACGATTCGGCTTAATGTGAAAATATCTCCATTATGCTATTATGCGTGGGAGTGCCTTCTAATATTTATCCTAGAGAAGTAGTTTTCTCATAACTGTTTTACACACGCACGCGTTCTTTCTTCTTTATAGCTTTCTAACTATATACTGTATGATGCTGCATCGAGTTTTACTTGATGCCTTGTTAGACACTGATGCAAAAAACGATTTTTAAATATAAACTGAAAAAGTTTCCATCGAACCATTTTAATCTGTAGTTGCGGATTATTTTTGTTCAGTTTAATTTTAGTTCTTATACTTAGTTTTAAACCTTACCTTGTAGTCTTAATTCTTAGTCTTAAATGTTTTATTTTAAAGTATTTTTGATCTTTATTTCTAGAGAACCCTCCTGAAAACCACCATCAGGTGATTGGAGGCTTCCTTTTAAAATATTTATTGTTGTTGTTATTATTATTATTATTATTATTATTATTACTTAATTTTTAATTCACAGTCTTTGTTGGTGTTCTTTTCATGCATCAGTCGGGTGCAAACCATGCATTTTGGCCCTTGTAAAGTATGTTACACTTGATACAATGTTTCGTGCACCTTGTCTCGCAGTGGCGTTGCGACACAAGCTGCATGAAACATTGCCGACACTGAACAGTGCCTAAGTCATTCCGTGCACGCCTAGAAGAAAGTAAATAAATTACCAGTTTCTATTAAGGAGGCTGTCAATCTTGCGGTTTGTATCTCTGACTTGATTATGCTTCTTAAGGTATACCGCCTAAGGATGACACTCCCTGTTTACAATTAAAGGCTTAGAGGTTAGTTAGTTATGTTGAAGTTACACACTTGAAGCGAAATCTTCCTCAACCAGGTGAAAAGCTTAGACTTCCTTCGGTTAAATCCATCGTTTGCAGTTAAAAGCAGCCTTTGAAACCTAGAGGTAAGACATTGAAATATATCGGAACTAATTTCCTTTCGTGAAATGTTTTTTTTTGACCACTGATATTCATTTCATACCTCAAGATTTCTTTCTTTTTTATATACATATCAGCTACAATCATACATTGAGGAATCCATAATGGTAAAGGATAGGCTAAATTTAATTTATCCTAAATGATATACATTCTACTGTAGGATAAAAAGATAGCGAGCCAATAATCCTTAGAGTCCAGCTTCCCAGGTCAATAAAGAGATTAAAAAAAATACTGCTTAGTAGCTTTATAAAAAAGAGACGCATTCAAAGATCACATGAGGTAGTTTTTAGAATGAAACATACTCAGTAAAAACCGTATTTATGAGTTTATTGTTCAAAACGGGTTTTTATTTATTTATTTTCGTCAGAAACGTTCTCTATTGAAAATCTGTTTTGACTGAGAAATTCTAATGCTTAAATATCATTTGCTAGGCCATTCTGAATACGAAATTCAAGTTTCACGCGCATCAGAAAAAGATAACAATACGGTTGATTGGGAAGTGAATGAGTTACGCCAGGGGTCCGTAACATACAGAGTGATTCGTTTACTTCTGTTGTGGCAAGTTCTTCTTCAACACGGGAGATTTTTAAGAGGTAAATTGTGCTTTTTTCAAGACCGAAAGAACTAATTTTCTAGTTTTAAAGGGAAAATTAATATGGATTTAACAGCGATGAAAGTTTCACGGAGTCCGTGAAAAAATAGGTCAAGGAAGCTCCCTTAATGTCCCATATAATTACGGAAAAAAGTTTTGTTCTATTTGAAGGAAATCATACGACAACTGACTCAATTTTATTTGAACGTTAAACGCATAAAAATCAGCCTAAATGATATCCGTGAAACCAGACCCCACCACATTTATGAATTAAATATTAAACAAGCTATCATTTAAGTCTAGAATTTTCCTCTTTTATTAATTTTGAATACTTTGTAATTTTCAGCGGCACTGTTTCCTAAAATCAAAAATTGAATTCTTAATATTTACTGGGTTCGCTTAACTATTTACTGTATAGTAGAGGTGTGTTTTGGCTATACCCTCTTTGATGCTCCATTTTGAACAATGATGCTATAATAATATTGAGTTGCTGCTGTGGTCACAGTCAGTGAGTTACTAATTTGCGCTAAGAAATCAAGATTCCTTACCAGTTTATTGTACATGAATTCAAGTTCAGAAATGTTAAAATAGCTGAATATTCAGGTGACAGAAGATATCAAGCCTTCTGTTAGCAAAACCAACGGGACGCCAGCAGTCGGGTATTTCTGAGTTCAAAAGAAGTAACACAATGCAAAAGGTGTTCGATTCTACGGTTTGTTTTATCCTTTCCGGGAATTTTTTGGCCTGCGTGGCAGGCGCTAGAAATGGGCAGGGAATACGGGCGCGCGCGGAGCGGGGGGAGAGAGCACTCCCCTCGCTTCGCGCGCGCTCTAGTTCTCCCCATTCCCTTTCCCTTTCTAGCTCCTGCCACGCAAGCTAGGAATTTTTCATGCATTTTCTCGATCCTTTAATGTTGTTCTCCTGATTTAGATTATTTCACTAAAGACGTTTAACAGTCAGCTGTGAAATGGTGAGATACTGGCAGCCAATCATACGCATTCTCCTCATCACGTGTCATTTGATAGCCCACCTGATCATTGCTCAGCATTTTGGGAAGGGATCGTCACAGTATGGCAAAATGCTCAGGGGTCACACATTCGAGACTATCCACACTGGCCAGCCGTTGGAGTGCGCCCTAGAGTGCAGGGCAAATGACAAATGTCAAAGTATTAACTACGCCATGTCCACTGGTAAATGTGAGTTGAATGACCGCACAATGGAAGCCAAACCAGAGGATTTCCTGGAAAACCCAGACACCCTTTATATGAAGCGCTGGGTGAAAAGAGGTGAGATAAGGTGGGCCGTAAAGTGCGCGCGCTGCCCAGTTAGAACGTAAGCGAAAACTATAGAGCAATAGGCCATTTCCGAATTCCGTTTGGCCTCTTTTTCAAAGCGAGGCCTGGTGCTCAACCATTCTTATAAAAATGAGTTGAATTTGCATGTGAATGAAAACTTATTTTCATATGAAAAGATGAGCACCAGGACTCGCTTTGATAAAGAGGCCAAGGGTAATTCGGAAATGGCCTATTGGCGAATCCCAAATGTATCAGATTTGTTTTCTTGCCGTTCTTAATTCGTTACATCGAAACATGGCCATGGTTATCGTCTACTGATAAATGAAACAGAAATATTTATTAAAAAAAGAAAACAGACCTTCGAATACTGTTTGTAAATAAAAATAGAAAATGATTAATTCTTCCAGCTGATGATAAGTCTCAATTATTCAATAGTCTGTTTGGATAGCAATGATTACATATCGCTCGCCTTGACACTCAGAACAAACCTTAACAATCAATAGTGACCCAGTAAAACAGGTAAGTAAAAGTTGTCTGAAAAAATGTTAGCCGGACTAATAGGAGTCGAACTCGTTCCATTACTATTTGTGTTTATGTGCCTCGCCAACACGCAATGTACTTGCCACCCACGCTCCACGCGTGTAATTGAAGATTCTTACTCGAGAATAGGAAAAGCACTTCGCAGTTAACACTTGCATCCATCTCCTCCGCAAGCTGCTCTTAGGGAATATCTGCGGCAAATCCTCAGCGTCGTTGCTCTAGACTTGTACGCGATTCGTATCAAAACACGTCACCGCCCTACCCCTAACCTTTTAACTAACTTTTCTTGAGAGCGTTTTCTTGAGACATTCCACTTCTCACAAAGAAAAAAAATTTAACGGGGAATAAAGAAGTAACAAGAACAGAAACGTTACAAGGTGCGTGGCACAGGTTTTGTGACTTACTGATGACCTGTTTTACGTCATTTTCCTCCCCAGCCCCCCTCGGATCTATTCGTGATCTACCTGCCTGGTCGTGTAAGGAGATAAAGAGTAGTGAAGGCGCGGAAATGGTTAGTGGTAGATACTGGATGCATTCATCCCTTGCTCCAGGAGAAGTCAATTTGCTGTACTGTGACGTCAATGCAATTGATGGTGAGTAGAATTTCAAGGGGTTCAGTTTTGTAGTGGTGGGGTGTTGGGAGAGAGGAAACAAAATTCACAAGGCTATGGCAATAGACTTTCTCAAAACCCTTTAAATATTTTTCCCGCTAAGTGGGGTTCCGTTGCTCGTTCGGTCGCTATGCGACCTCACTTAAAGCTCGCTTCACTGGTTTTAATTTTTCAATCGAAGAGTTATGAGGTTAATTTCAAATAGTTACGAGTTGGCGACTTGAAGCAAGTCTATCATGGTTACTACAACGAATAAAGGGCAGGGAAGACTTTGATACAGAAGCCTGAGCAGAGGCCTCAGTTTAACGCTACCAGTCGAACTTGTGGCCTGAATGATGAATGCTTTTGAAGCGTTCTACCGAGAGCCTTGCATTTAAATTAAACTCTGTTTCCACTTTGAATGAGTGACTTCTAGAACAGAACGAGTATCCGTTACACTGAGATGAGCTGAAAAGAAACGGAGCCATGGTTTAATCTGGTTCGTCTAGGGGTACGGTGCATTCAAAACGTTAGTGCGCCATTGGAAAACAAGTAAAAACGGAAGGGTAGTCACCACTACTTAAACGAAAAACCGGTGATAGAAAAATGAAGGAAGTAAAGTTACGTGTAGCCATGCAGTTACAAGGTTCAAAATGGAATGACGCAAAGGCTGTTACCAACTGTAATCCATGATTAGACACATCTGAACCGTCTGTACGCCACATTTTCTCATTTGGTTCGTCTGGTACAATTCTTCACCTTATCACCTCCCTGTTACGCCGCAAAATGTAACAACTAACGCAAAATGTAACATTAACGCGAAATGTAACAACTTTTAACGCAAAATGTAGCAACTTCCTCAACTCGAAATGTAACAACTCACAATGTAACAACTCTGGTCTTGATATATAAAGAAGGAAATTGAGACATATGAGCCTCTTTGCGAAGCTAAACATCTCCTGTCAGTCAAATTATACAAACGTACCAGTTGAAATTTGTTAGTGTTTGTCATTCCAAGTCCGTGTCTGTCCGTCCGTTCGTGCTCTAAGGAAGGGCAGAAACTCGACTGACGTGTAATATCTTCGAATAATAAACAAATATCACAAGCAGTAAGGGATACCAAACTAATAGTCTCATGGAATAGGGGCATTAAGCCTATAGTACGGGAACAACCATGCATTGCCCAACGAAATCTTACAGGTACTGCCAATAATATCATACAGAAAGGGGCGTTCACTCAAAGAAAGGGCTTGTGAGAGCCAATTATAACAAAGGCGAAAAAACCTGACTACTAACAAGGGAGTCGTGTAGGCCTGGCAATCCCAATTAACACTTGCGACCCTTGGCTTCTCTTTCTCACTTTACTTCTAGTGGTATTGTTAGTAACATAAATAGCAGTTTATTAATACGGGAATCAGAAAACTCTCAATCTTCATAACGTTTAGACTATAGCTTAAGCTATGCTGAAGGTTGCTGTGACCAAGTTTAGTCAACCGCACACAGTGAATAGTAATGTAACTTAATACATTTGCGTTAAAAAGGTTGTTGCAGTTCGTGTTAAAGCTAAGAGTTGTCGCATTTTGCCCGCAACAGGCTCTCCAGTTTTGTTGTTGTGGCGAGAGTCATGCGAGCGGCGCAGCAGCGAGAAGATTAGGGCGGGGAAGGGAGAGCCTGCAAACCCCCCCCCCCCCCCACTCCCCCTCTTTTTGAATTGCCCGCGTTCGGGCTACGAACGCAGCATCATGATTGGAATGGTCAGACGTAACAGGAGATGACAGACGGCATGAAATTCATGAAAACCAGATGACCCGCGCATTGCGGGGACCAAACTTGACGGCGTCCGATCTCTGCAAAGCTCCATTAAGCTCACTACGTTTTTCATGGTGATCAAAAATGCCATTTATCACCGCATGCCAGTTCTTCAAAGAAATGTTTTTGATGAGATTCGTTGAAAGTTATCGCCTGGTGTAAGTACACAGCTGAGTACAGTAACATTCCCACTCGAGTAAGCAATCCGGCAACCTTCACGCTGGTTTTGTTCCCAGTAAGTCATCAATGTTCAAATTTTGTAAGAAGGAGTCCTCATTTCTAGGTGTTCTCCTTCTGGATCTTCAAGAAAACTGAACAAAGACGTTCTTGAGAATGGTCCTTGGCTCATTGTTCGCGAAACCTTAATTTCGCTTCGATGGTCTTCGATCTCGTGTTGAAGACTTAGTTCGGCATTATCAGCTCTCTCTTCTTCGGTTTTTTTTTTCCAGGCTAAGAGATTGCTGAACTTCTGAGTAAAACCTACATAAGTTACGTTTGTGATTTTGCGAGCACGTGGATCACGTACGCGCAGCGATAAATTTAAGGATTTAACGAGTCTTAAGCCAATCGGCTCTCGCACGTCTCTGCTAGAACTTGACCTTGGCTGCCGTCTCTGTTTGAAGGTCGGTACAGCTTTTCTGCAGATTTACGACCACTTTTCCCTGCTACATATTTCACGCTGAAACAGCATTTGCAAACTCGGCAATTTTAGCTCGCTACATCAACAACTTTCGTTGGAGTTACGACGCTCGCCATGATAAATAGTTCTTACTTGGAGCGAAAATCAACACGTGTATGTGCGTTCATTTCCTGTTAAGTTTGTTGACATTTTTCTTCGATTCTATTGGTTGGTTATTTGAGGCACTGCAGATGACGACTTGCCACCTTCCGAGGGGCGGAATTCAAAAAGAGGGGGTTTGCGTGCAGGCTCTCCTTTCCCCACCCCAATTTTCTCGCGGCTGCGCCGTTCACATGACTCTCGCCGCAACAAAACAACTGGAGATCAATTCCCACAGACTAGTTTGTTTGATTCCTGGGGGAATTCTTAGGAGGGCTTAAGTTTTTCTTCCACCCACATTCAATTTTATTGAGCTTTTGGAAGATTTCGGGTACTTCGATCAATATCCTCTTCTTTCTAAATTAGATATCGATGAGTGCCAAAGTGAATCAACATACAATTGCCATAGTAACGCAGTGTGCCAAAATACTGTGGGCTCATACAAGTGCGTCTGTAAAGAAGGATTTGGAGGAGACGGGAAAACAAGCTGTATTAGTTTAGGTATGTATCCACGGCGCAATTCAGTCCGCAAGCATAAATTGAACTGATTTAGTTTAGGGTAAAAAGATGCACGAAATTCACTTCATCCGTCACCTCAGCAACTTTGATCTTGAAACAAGACTAAAGCCATTATCATCCAATATTTTGATCTTGAGAATAAGAATACCAAATTTTTCTCGGAAAATTTTCTCTCAAAATGCTCGTGTTCAAGTTGATATTTTGGGGCAGATTCTCTTGAATTTCTTTTGGACGGTCAAGTTACCTACTGCACCCAATTAGTATACCATTTATTTTTCTTATTTCACCATCCCACCTACGCAACACCACAGCTTCCTAAAGACCTTTAACTGAATGGTTTAATAATAACAATAACAATGATAATAATAATAATAATAATAATAATAATAATAATAATAATAATAATAATAAATACAACATGATAGAAATGCATATAACATCAAATGGAAACTCGGAAAAAAAAATCCGAGTTCCAGATGGGATTTGAACCCACGACCCTCCGCGATCTAGACGGACGCTCTAACCACTGAGCTTCTGGAGACTCTATGGTGAGCAAGGGTGAAATGTGGGCTTTTGACTGGAACCGCATCACGCGGTCACACAGCCAAATGATGACTAGCACATATGACTCATAACTACATCACGTAGTCACATTAAGGCATATCATGGCGCATATGACTCATAACTGCATCACGCAGTCACATTAAGGCATACCGACGATGCAACCAACCAAACCTCCAAAGTGAGTGAATTAAGAAATACAACATGATAGAAATGCATATAACATCAAATGGAAACTCGGAAAAAAAAATCCGAGTTCCAGATGGGATTTGAGCGTCCGTCTAGATCGCGGAGGGTCGTGGGTTCAAATCCCATCTGGAACTCGGATTTTTTTTCGAGTTTCCATTTGATGTTATATGCATTTCTATCATGTTGTATTTCTTAATTCACTCACTTTGAAATAATAATAATAATAATAATAATAATAATAATAATAATAATAATAATAATTGAAATCTTTATACAGGGTAACCCCTTCAGTCGTACAACTGCTATCAATGCGGGCCCTGTTTAAATAGAAAATAAGTTAATAAAACACAGTAAATTACTCCTTTTTAGAATTCTTCTCAGAATAAAGAGTAGCGAGATAAAAACATGACGTTTCGGCGACGACATGTCACCATTATCAAATGCAAATTTTGTGAGTTTGGTAGCGTTATATAAAGAATAATGAGTGAGAAAATACATTAGAATAAATGAGGCGGGGATAAACAAAAGAATGAGTAATGAGTAATTTGTCCGTGATTGGTTTTATAGCGTTGCTTGAAGGCTGTTCAGAGTATAAGTGGCTAACGGAAGCTGACAGACACCGTGATTACCCAGCACCAAAGATCCTTTGCGATCGTCGTTTGATCGCACAAAAAGCCTGGTACCGATTCGGCAGCGAGTCTGGTGTCCAGATGCCAACAACTTGCATTCCCTCGTACCGCTGTAACACGCATGCTCCAGGATGGCTGAACGGAACACACCCCGCGATGCATGAGGGGATTGTAACACGGCGCGTGTGCTTTCATTGGTCCAGTAAATGCTGTTATTTCAAGACTAATATCAGGCTGAGGAATTGTGGTTCGTTTTATTCCTACGAGCTTGTTTCTACACCTGGGTGTTCTCTTCGTTACTGCGGGGAATAAAATATATATGTTCCTGCCAAAAAAGGAATTCCCTGATGTTGTAATTAAGGTATGCATGTAATGTACTGCTCAGTAGTTGCTATAATAAGACGATTGCCCACATGCTCAAACCTAGAGCTATCTAATTATACCGGCACAACAACCAGCAATACTGGAAGTCACAGTGTTCATAGTTTCCCTTAACTTGGAACGGTAACTCTTCAGAATTAATTAAATCAACTTATGTCACGAGGGGACAGAAATTCCTACATCGCACCCTACATCTTTGGAACTTCGTCATGTTTGGAGCTAGTTGAGCCTCTACTCATGTGGGCTAACTACGACTCTTATTCTACGTCGCCATTATTAGCCTTAGCGGGGGAAAGAGGGGAGGGGGGTGGGGTTGAGACGGGAAGGAAGGTCTTACGTGCAAAAGAAAAACAAAGCAACAAACAAAAACCATCCAAGGGGTATGACTTGTAACAAGAGTTGGAAAGAATGCAATGAAAACCGGTCAAATTTTGCCCAGACGAGAACAAAACAAAAAAGATCTCTGACGAAGATTAAAGGCTTAAACTCTCGTCCATTGTTACAAAAGTTAGCTCAAGTTATAGTCTAGTTGGCAGACCGCACTAGAATAGAGTTGCAATTAAAGTTATTGGAAGATGTTTGAAACTTCTTGTACGGCGTGTTATCCGCGTTTAACCTATCCGTAAACCTCTGATTTAAGTTAGATTTTACTGACAGATCAGTAAGATATTGTTAATGGGACGTTACTCCCGTGATCTTGTTCTCAGTGTACCTTTCATGGCGCGTTGTTATCAATGTAGCTATTGTGTAGTCATGTTTCCAAGGTCAGTACAATCAATAGTTCCGTTGTAGCTTATCTCGCAACATTATGGCTTTGTTGTCCTTAGCATATGTAACAGTTATTTGCATTGGCCGAGAGTATTAAGGCCCCATTCATTACTTGATAAGTGCACGCGAAAAACCAAGCCGCTGTATAGTACAACTTAATTTACTGGCTAAGTAAACAGACATTGTCTAGCTATAAAAGTCCAAGAAAACGGTGCAAGGTACAATTTGCAGTTCTGTTGTGCAGAGTAATCAGTAGTTGCTGTCAATCTGTCAAACGATTTTTCCTTCCCACCCTCCCATTTGGAGATGAGTTGTTTGCATTCCTTGCTTTTAATAAATTAGGTTCACTCCTGCATGGTATGGTTTAGTCTGCTCAGCGACTTCCCCCAAGCTTATTTGCGTCTTTGCTTTTGTTTATCGCCTGCTAACCAATACTCTTGTCCGATCCAGCACGTGCTGTCTAGCATTCAGCTTGTAATGCTGGGGAGATAAGTGAGGTTGTTTTTGTCACGCAAATCGGAAGTCGCATTGACTAACCCACCGCCTGTCAGTGTGCTCCTGAATAACGCCATCTTGAGTCGTGTTTGTTAAGTATTTCGCTCATTTCTTTAGAGCATATCACGGCCTCAGGAACAGTGACATTAACCTAGTGTAAACTAAATTCAGTAGCGGATCTAGGGGAGAGGAGCAGGGGGTGCGCACCCCCTCCACGTGAGATGACCTGTGGCTTTCTAATATAACTAGTATTCTGCGGGGAAAAAAAGTAAAAGAAAAAATCTATGTGGTGTATTGGTGTTGAAGTAAAACATGGTGCACCCCCTCCTAAGAAAAATCCTGGATCCGCCCCTCAAATTAGACTGTAAACAACTTGGGAGGATCTCTTTTTAGTTTCTTCTTCACCTCTCACGGCGTCCGCAGACTCAGGTCCGCAAAAGTATAACAATTTAGTGAAGCATCTAGCTTTGAGTTGGCTATGTCAAAGAGCTTAGCTTACCAGCTAACGTGTTTTGTAAATAAACCCCCATAAATCAAATCAAAATTAAACGAGTTCAGTGTAATTTGAATTTATTATCTTTCGTGTCTTGGTAAATTTCTTCAGTAGATCGTCTCCTTGTATTTCAGAGAATGATACAGCGTTTTCCTCCACCTGTTTATTAAAGGATAATATTTCCATTTAACGTCGTATTTGTTTTCAGAAAATGTAAAAGTTTCAATCTTTTAAACTGTAACTAACATTTTCAAAAAATCTGCAGCGATTACGTTCTCTGAACAACCTTCTTAACCCTTTTCTGCACCAAGTTCCCCTTCAATTGTTCAAGCTTGTCAGTCACATAATTAATACTCCACTTGCTCATTACGCACGAAGTAATATTCCATAAACGAGGGATCCAAACACGAGAAAACTGATAGCCTAAGTGCAGCCGTACCCACCCCCCCCCCCCACCCCGAGGAAAAACGGGGGTGGGTACGGCTACACGTAGGCTAGAAAACTGATGAAAGCACGAGGCCGAAGGCCGAGTGCTTTTATTGTTTACGAGTGTTTGGAAACCCCGATGAAACACGAAGCCCGAGTTTATGAAATGGCTTCTCAAAAGGGCCTAATTTATTAACAATAAACACAAAACCAGAAAGACCACGTAAATAGTCAGTGTTTGTCTTCTTTTGTTTTAGTACCGCATGTGCATAGTTGTTAGTCAGTGTTATGAAAGGTGTTGTGTTTTTTCACAACTTCGGCTTTTTGATTAAAAGCAGTCACACTTTGCATTGGAGTCCTCATTTGCAGTTTTGGGAAATGGAAGAAGCAGCTACGGAAAGGTCTTTCCGGTATCGACCGCCGAAAAGTTGCAAAGAGGAAGTGCCTTTGCTCGAACGTTCAAAGCCTAAAAGTAATAAACATTTGTTCAAGTACTGTATTCTTTTGGAAATTGATTTCCAAACACACGTGTTTGGATATCCTAACATGTGTGTTTGGATATCTAATCACGCGTGTTTGGATCTGTTCTTTACCGGGTATCAAGGGGCATCCATGTGACCCAAATGAGGCCACACAATGGGTTAATTACCTCATGCATTATTAATGAGTTTGAGAACCACACATCACACATGAGCCAGACTTCACGCACGCACGAGCTCATCGAAACACACCTCACACACGATCCACACTTTACGCATGAGCTACACTTCACCCACGAGCTACATCTCAAGCACGAGCTAAGTTTTATCCAACGAAACACACTTCACCAACGATCCACACTTCACGCACGAGCTACACCTCACCCACTAGCTACACTTCACGCACGAACTAATCTTTTTCCAACAAACCACACTTTACCCACGAGCTACACTTCACGCACGAATTACACTTTACGTGCGACTCACAAGTCACGCACTCCACACCTTTCACGCTTGGTTCATCCTTTACGCACATCCCACTCTTCAAACAGGCCCGGATTTCTGTTCCACGTGTCCTTAGGTGCATGTCAATAGTTGAACTAACCATTTGGAACTGGAAACCGTAAAGCAGTACGTTCTCCTGATCCCTTTTATAACGGTACATCAAACACGATTCTAAGTATCCAACCAGCTTACCGTTCTTTCCTCTCTCCGTCTTAGTACCCTTGGTTTTGACATTTTCCGGGTAATGTCCCATGAAATTCCCCGCAGGGCTATATCTGGCCACCACGTACTGAGTTCCAGCTCCCTCGCCAGCTTTTGCCACGCCCATTTCTCGAGATGCTACCCATACAACTTGAGTGAAATGCCCCGTACCACCGAAGTTCCCGGGGTTTTGGAAGTTGTAATCCTTGACCTCGTCGTACCACATTTGCGTGGCTCCGGCGCCCGTTAATTCATAACCTGTATTGCAAAAAGGAAAGGGCGTTGCTGTTTTGTGTTGTGTATTTTTTAGTTTCTTCATAGTTAGTAGAGGAGACTAACTATGGTTTCTTTTAACTGTAACCAGAGAGACGAAGAACCGCGACCATTAAGAAGTACAGATGGTTGGGTGCATAATTCAGAACAGCAATCAGCAATCCCGGATATGATTAATACTATAAGAGTCAATTCATAAAGTTGTAGAAGAAAGCGATTTTAATTTCGAGCACTCTCTTAGTAAGTGAAGAAAAAGACCTAAAACAAGTGGATTTGGTTTGTCCATACCTGAAGCGAAAGCCAGGTTCTCGCCATATTCCCCAGAACTGTGTTGCAGTTTGTTGTTCTTTAACAATTCCTTTGCCCATTTTGAAGAATCAGAAGCGAGTTTTGAAGACCATTTCAATGGTGGGGCTCCATGCTCCGCGCGGAGTTTGTTATGGGCATCAAGGCACTCCTTTTGGAATTTATTTGGCATGACGGCTTAGCTGTACTAAACATCAGCGATTAGTCATTTTTATGTAATACATATGTCATTCACTACAAAAATTTTAGCCACAGAAATTTTGCCTCAACGCAATTTGATTTGATATATTCTCACATGGTGCTTTCTCCGACTTTCTTTGTGTTACACAGAAGCCATTAATATTTGCTATTGTGATGTGGGGTGGGTGTTAAGTACAATCTTTGGAATCTTTTGTTTTCACACCTTATAGTGTGACTCCTTCCCTTTCCTTCACTCTTAGAAAAGTATATTATAAAAAGTTTATTCCACTAAATTTCACTGTACATTTTCTCACAGTGTAGAGAATTTCGTATATGTACTGTACCATCCTCCGCAATGCGCTATCAGGCAAGGCACGTTAGATCGCTCCAGACTGACTCGTGCCAGATCTTTTGCGCCTCTATCGCATGTGTCCTCATCACAAACAAACAAACCGTGACGTAAAAGATTTTTGAGCAGATTTTCTTCACGCAAAATTAGAAGGGTATCATCGCTAATTCTGGCAAAATATATTATGCAAACAACGAGGGCATAGACATGCGTTTTCTTGTCGTGCTCGGATGAGGAATTAGAACCGCTTGATGATCTACACAAGATAAAAATCATGTCCTAGACAGAACTTCAACGTGTCAAGTATTCACTTTGATATTATCGAGTTATTACATAGAACTATTGGGTGGCAATTGATTAATGTCTGGAAAATCGGACTGACATCACTCCTCGTCCTTTTTAAATAGCCCCTATTCTGGATTTTGAAAACATTACACAAATTAAATGTCTCGTTTAATGTGACGCTGCGCTATGCTATTAGAAGATGTCGCTACTGAATTCCTTAGCAAACTATATTTTGGCTGCGTCCGGTGACTTAAGCCTAGTAAAATCTCGACTAAACGAGAAAAACGTTTTTTCGTGCTCATTTTTTCCTTTGCTATTTTCACGTTAAAATGTTCGCTCCGGGGAGTAAATGGGGTAAATCAAAGCACAATTAGGCAAATTAAATCAAGATGTAATTTCCAAATATTTTCTGTCCATATTTTCGTTGGATCACATATGGTTTATAGGATTTGGAAGAAGAGGTGCAAAATCATACTCGAGCTTACCTCAATTCTGTCTTTAGACTTCTCAGAACGATTCTCCAGGCCCAGTTGGCTGAGACTGAAAACACGGTAATGGCAGCGATTAGTGATCAAATTTGGCACGAATAATCAAAGGTCATTTGCAGGCGTGAGTTCAAAGAGATTTGTGTTATTTGATTGGTTATTGACAGGAAATAACTTCTCTGTTTTCCCATTTTTATGGGTGATATCTGCCGGGGAATGCACGCAATATTATGTATTGCCATAAAGATTCAGCGCACGCAATTATAAACAAATAAATCAACAGATAATCACCAAAGCATTTCAAGACAAGAATGAAAAAAAAACGGAGAACTATACGGTATACATGTATTAAGAATTTTGTCAGTGACAGGATGAGTCGAAGGATCCGTACTACAATAGACATTTGACCCCACGCTGGTACGTTATTTCATTGGGGCAGAGTGGGTGTAGTGGTGAGGGAGGGAGGGGAAGGGAAATTTTATCACGTTCTTATTTCTTAACCCAGTAAAATAATCAGTTAATTGATTGACTGGTGGGTTGGTTCCATTGATTGGCTTGTTGGTGAGTCAATTGGTGACTTACTTTTTCCCTGATTTAACACATAGGCTCCAGACTAACACTCTCTCCTCCGCGGAGGCTCCCTAGGGGAGTGGGAGGTGTAAATGGTAGTGGGGACTGCGCGAGGAGGACGATGGGAAGAGCGAAAGAGCGTTCCCCGTGCGCTTCCATTGTTCACTCTCCCAGTGTTTTTCGGTACAAAAATATGAAAGGTCCAGTTTTCTCATCATGGTAGCTATATGGCTACAGTTGACTGAGACGGTCGAAAGCTTGCCCGAAGAGAACGTTTATAAGTTCTTAGTCAAGCTTGTAGGAACGGCGTATTTCAGTTCCGTTTTTAGGGCGAGCTACGGGTTGGTAACCAAGTCACAGGGTCTCCAGGCTGAAGCTCAAACCACTTCGTGATGAAATTAAAAGATTTGAATGGAATTGTAGCTTTAATTTAGTAAGTGTACAAAACATGCGAGTTTAAGGAGCCATTAAAGTTTACATATCTCATCAAATGTTGTCGGTCTGTATTTTCTTGAACTTTCCAACCACACGTTTCAAACTGTGGTACCGGTGAATAGTTTTTCAGGCGACTAAGTAAAACAGAGTGCCACTGTCAGGGGCACCCAACGAGCCAAATCAACCAAAAGCTGTAGAAAGGCATTTTTAAGTACCTTGTGGTGTTTGAAGTCTGTTTAAAGTGATGTTTTCATAAGCTAGAAAAAGTTCACCTGTTCGGATTCCCTAGCTGAAAGTTTAATTGCCCGAAAATGTTAGGGAACAAAATCTTCCTTTGAGAAAATGCAAGCTGAAATGAACTTTCCACGAGCTTTCTAGGGAACTATTTTCTTTCCGAAAATGCTAGCTGACGTTTTTGACTGCCAAAACCACCGATTACGACCTTTCCGAAAACCTCAGGGGCTATGATTTCCCTATTGCGAATATTTTAGGCGACGTTTTAGTTACGAAAATCCCAGTGCACTCTTTAATCGACGCCGAAAACCCAAGGCGAATTACCCTCCACCAAACAGATATCTACCGAAAGTTGTCCGTTGGGTGCCCTTGCACTGTGACTAACTACGCATGGTGAGGAGTTAATATGTCCCTTAACAACATGAAATTGTCCGTACTGGTACCTCGTCTTGTTGTCCGCGTAGAGCCTGAAGTGGGATCTTAATAAGATACACATGGTTATACACATGGACTCTCAAAAGTGGGACTCAGGCTCTAAACGAGTAATGAGAGCATTGGGGGCTGGGCAAAAATGGAAACTTCCACCTTGGGCCTCAGGGAACGCATAATTAGCCGCCTTCACGGAAAGCTAGTAAGCCTTGAGTTCCGCTCGATTTCAACTCTGTGGAGTTCATTCAGATAACGTTCTGGCTGGATTTAATTACTTGGCGAGATTGAGAGTGAAATCAGCTGCGATTAACGACGTTGATTCACCTGGACTTGTTGACTCACGGAATATAAGTGAGCAAATCAACAGATGAGAGGAAATTCCACTGAGTAAGAAACGTTCCTCTGGAAATATTTGAAAAAAACTGGAAAATACTTGAGCAAGGACCACCGTTGCAAAATAGAAAATCCGGATCCTGTAACAGATCTAACCAGCAATAAGATTGTAAACTAGAAAACGGTAAAAAAACAAGCAAGGCTGGTTACGCGACGTGTAACCAGCCTTGGTTGTTTTTTAACGTTCTCTGGAAATATACCTGATTTATTTAACAGATACAGGAGAGATAACAGCAAAATTGCACTGAGTAACATAGATTTCTCTGAAAATTTCTCATATCTACTTAACAGATAACAGTATAAAATTCTACTGAGTAACACTGGTTCCCCTGGAAATCTACCACATCTATTTAACATACAGATAACGGTAAAAATTCCACTGAGTGACATAGATTTCTCTGGAAATTTACCATCTATTTAACAGATAACAGTCGACTTCCACTGAGTAAGATACGTTGCTCTGCCAACCATCTATTTATCTCTATCGCATCAAATCATTACTCCCATACACATTTCCTTACTGTCATTTATTTTTTTCTAAATTCCTTCAGTCGTTTTACACCCTGTGAGGGCCAAACTGAACTAAGACATGAGCCAAACCCTATAAACCGGTCTTAAACCCCGCTTGAAAACGACATTTTGTTGGCTGGGGAGGGGTTAGGGGAGGGGTTAGGGAGGGGTTAGGGGAGGGGATGGGGAGAGGAAGGGAGGAGGGGAGAGGAAGGGAGGAGGGGAGAGGGAGGTACCCTTTTTCTTGGGGCAAACCCCAACATAGTCATATTACACAAAACATTTCTAAATACGATCGAAACATTTCTATGAAACGTTTATTTTTCCAAGACGTTTCACTTTACATTTTTTTGAACTCTCTGAATTCTAAAAACAATGAATTCATGAGACGTACTTTTTCATTGGAGGGTGATCATAAATGAATATTAATTTGATTGTTGGAGGGATCAACATAACTAAAATAAATTACGCTCATCTCATAGTCACTTGGCACGTAATCCACTCGCACAAGAGGCCTAACAGCTAAGGTGTCTACAGCAGTATTCATTAATTCATACAACATGTTGGCGATTTACTTCTTCCTCCTAGTAGCAGCCGTTGAGTTGAAGGCCCAACGTAAGTAACTGATAACTATTTTTGTTGTTGTGAACTCAGTAGCAGCGTACCAAACCCCTTATAGCTAGATCTATCTTGTTTCACCCCCAAACTTCGTAGTTCTTCATTGGCTTCGAAATTTCGCAGACGACAAGTGATTTATAGGGACAATATCATTTTTGTTGCCAACACTGAAACTCCTAAATATATAGCGTTTTCTCATCGAGAAGTGAATGTAACTGATATTATTTCAAATATGTTTTACCTAACAAACGTCCTGCGTTAACGTTAACGTTAGTTTGAACACCAGTCAAATTAATCTTCTTGCTACCTCTAGTCAAGAACACGTTTGCGGATAAGTAAAAACTGATCAAGCAGTTCTTTGTTTTCCCAGGTTAACTATTTAATACGCGGCTATCGAAATCGTATCGCAAAAATTGACCTCGCTCACCAACCGTAATGTTAAATTTCTTGGCAGCATACGTTCCACTTTTGGAGTTCGTGGGTGAATTGCCAGAATTCCCTGACCAGGTTAAGACCTATGACTTAACGTCAGACGGGAAAGTTCCACGTGACGCGAAAGAGGTATTCGTGTACGTCTTTGTCACCACCCATGGAGAAGGCATGTTTCAAAGGGGTTACTACGAGATGTTCACGGGCCAAGGAGGAAAGCAGTTCATGAACGTGGCTACGGGACAAGGAGTTATGGCTGTCAATTCTGCCAACTTGTGGTTCCCTGTCGGCCGAGATAAAACGCTAAACGTGAAGTTGATCCACTCCAATGACAAGAAAAGAAGCATCGCAGGAAAAAGAATGCAGTCGGACACGGAATGGAGTGGGGTGTTTGTCATCGGGTACAGATAGAGGTTGATAGTTTAAAATAAGAAACCCCGGGTTAATTGTCGCAAGTTCAAAGTTATCAAGCCTTATTCGAAGTAAGGAAACTGGAATATAAAAGTAAACATTACAACTGTGTACCTAGATTGCTGAGCAACTCGCAGCAGAACTAATAAAACATGGAGATTTCAATTTCATCGACTGAAATATTGGTGCAGCTTGTTTGTGATAGGGAGGTGTGGCATGCATAAGCTGGCCCCGAGACTCGAACGAAAAAAAGCTGGAGATAGAGGCGAAGGAGCTAAACTAGTCATTTCCTTCACTAATTCCCGTTAGCAAATGCCTTGGCGGGAGTATTCGGGATGGTCACTTAAAATGAGTTTTTTCTTTTATCCATAGAGTACGCGTTTTGGAAAGCCGTGTACATCGTCAGTATATTATCGCTCTAAAGGCCCCGGCAAATGAGGACACAATGTTGCGGACGCACTTTACATTTGTTGCGGACACAAATGTTTCCCTGTTTGCCCGCGCGCGCAATATTTGTTGCGGACACAAAATGTTTCTGGTAAAAATCAGAAACATTTTTTGTGTCTCGGACATAAATTTTGTGTCCGCAACCAATGTTGCGCGCGCGGGCAAACAGAGAAACATTTGTGTCCGCAAAAATGTGTCCGCTACAATGTGTCCTCGTTTGCCAGGGCCTTTATTTCGGAACACGGCAGCATATTACCATTTTAAATAGCGCATTATACACGTGATGTAGCTGTCGTAACTGTCGGTTTTCATAACAACCCGACATTTGTATTATGAACTGATAAACTGAATTCGGCACAAAACGTCGGTCTCGCTAACCCGAACAGTGGATTTTTTCCTATATTATTGACAAAAATACATTGTGGAGGAAATCGAAATACTTCGGAAAAGAACGCTGCAGAAATGTTTCATGATAAAAAAAGTACTAAATGCCAAGTGATGTTCAGTGTATTTAGTTTCCTGATATTTGCATGTATACTGTTGAATTCCTTCTTTCTGTGTTTTAAACGGCTTTTATCCCTCCATCATGTTGGTGATATTTTTAACTTTTCTGAGCACTGTTGGGTTGAAGGAGCAAGTGCAAGGTAAAGCATTGGCACATATGGTCAGCAGCTGTATGGTTATTTGGGAGCACTTCGTATTTTTATCAAAAAACTGTCAAATGCGCTTGATTTACTTTTGTCGAATGTTTACTTTTTTGCCGTCACTAAATGATTGTCTTTCAAACCAATTTTCCATCTCTTGTTGTGTTGATTGAAAAGAGAGAGGCTGATTAAATCAGTGATTGAAGAAATCCTATCTCACTCCAGAATTAGAGGAAACCACAAAAGCACTTTCAGGCAAAATCAAAATAAACACAAATCAAGTAATTGCACAACACAGTGCGACTGGTCTGTGATAATTACGATCGTCAAGTGGACTTAAGTCAGCGCAAAGCCAAAGAAACGTTGCACTGATCGATATATTAACATGTTCAACCTGCTGATTTAAATGTTGCAATGAGACAATCCATGCAGTTGAGCACGCTAATAGAATGAAGCACTCGGGAAATGTTAGAATCACCCGCCGGGGTTTTGGTTTATTAGCTAAAATTTTCAGTCGTAGGTATTTGTTCCAGTCTGAAAAGTAAACCGAATTACTTTTCGAGTGTTACAAAGGTTCGAGTTGATATTTCGCCCAAAAAAACTGTTTCACGATTTTTAAGGCGGGGCAAACGTTAAAGTGATGGGCGGAATAAAACATGGTACAATTCACTCATTTAATTTTATCTGGGATGTTAAACTTCTGATTTTCACAGTCTAACCAGTCACTGTTATGGCGTAAACCAAACGTTTTGAACATTATTGTTTTCGGTCTAGGATTTCCGAGATTGTTTCGTGAAAATAAAACACTAAAAGTAAGAAGTTTTATTCATAATGTAATTGGTTGATTGACGTACGGTGCAAACCTGTGTGTTTCACTTTCCACGGTATATTAGGCCCCGGCCAAACGCTCGCAACATTTCAACGCAACATCTTGCAACATTGTTGCATCATGTTGTGACGATGTTGTGGAGGAGGCGGCCAAACGCACGCAACATTTCAACCCAACATTTTACGGGTTGTCGATGTTTATGTTGCAACACCATCCAACATGTTGCAACATATCGCAACAGGATGGTCAAACGTGTGCAACATGTTGTGCCCAACAATGTTGCAAGATGTTGCGTTGAAATGTTGCGAGCGTTTGGCCGGGGCCTTAGATAACAAGTTAGGCATCTAGATAATTCAAAGGTGAAAGACTGCAAACAAATGTTGCTTCTAAAAATATCTGCATGTAATAACTGTTCATCAGTAGGATACCTAAAATGTGTGCAATTTCACAATTGGTTTCGGCTCCATCAAATCCTATACCAATTGCAGAACATTTTAGGAGCCACCCACACTGTGAGCACAGTTATTGACAATACCTATTAGCAAGGAAAACAACGTAAAATAATACGAGTACGTTAAATAACGAACTAAGCACACGTGAACTAAATAACGAACTAAGCACACGTGATTTTTTTCTTGCAACTTGCAACGCAACAAACGTTGCGTTGCAAGTTGCAAGAAAAATTGCTTCGTGTAGCATGGCCTGGAAGCAACAAAGATCTCAAATTTGGGCGTCAGGATAATATAAAGGATATAATCTCATCTCTGGATTGCTAATCTCATCTCCTGTAGTGTAGCACCCCCGGGGGGGGGGTACTCCCCCATATGGGCTATATAGGTACGTGCCGCGGAATAGGGTATGATTTTTGGAGGTTCTCGATCCTTAAATAGGGTATCCTTTTCGGCTATGTTGGCATAGTGTCCCGGTGTGATCCTTAAATGGGGTGCCTAAATTTGTATCAGCAAAAACAGCAGGGTGGAAACACCCAGTTAAGCGGAAAACAAATGATCTGTCAAAGTTAAAGTATTGCCAAAGCGATTTTAAGGAAATAAAGTTGACCTGTTCAAGCTATTTTGAGTTTTTGTTCTTCCCTTGCATAGGGTGTCATTTTTTGGATTTGGGCCTTAAATAGGGTATCAATTTTCGTTGGATTGTTCCTTAAATAGGGTCAGGGTTTAAGACCCTTCGCGGCACACACCTATTCGGACTTTATGGGAGTACCCCCCCCCGGGGTAGCACCATACTTCTCAACGATAGCATCGTGGCGTTTCAAGAATTTAGTCAACGATTTACGAAGATTTACGCCTTGGTGTAGGAGATGTGATGAAAGTCGGTGAAGTCTATCAATAAAATCCAATTTCGATGTGCAAAGTCTAGAATATCTCACTAATTGAATGACCACACATCAGCTATTGCTGACCACGTTAAAACCACTGGACACAACATCAAGTGGGATCATTTTGACATTTTAGCGTCGGGCAAAACCGATTATCATTGCAAAATTAAGGAAACCTTATTTATCCAAGAACTTAAGCCAGCTCTTAATGTAAACATTAGTAGTGAGAAGTTGTTGCTTTATTAATAAGGTGTATCCTTTTACATATTTACTGTTAAGATAGTTTTTCTTAATCTCGGTTCCAGACCCCTGTATTAAAAGTATATAAACAGTTTTCAAAAATTGTAACTGTCACTTTTGAAAATATATGTTGCCTAGCATACGAAACGTCAAGTCTATATAAAATGCGTTGGTTTACCATGTTTATCTCCGCTGTTTGTGTTTCATTTTTAATCAAGCTACGATCAGTACGATGGCCTAACAACAAGAGTTTATAGGTTCAACCTTGCTAACCAACTCTAACCATTGATCTCATGTTATCCTTACCCTAAACGTTACCGTAAACTTAAACCCCAACATTTGATCATTGCGTATCATGAATTAATGACCATTGCGTTGTTTTTGAATGACTACACTTGTAGTCACGTGGTCTCTGATGCATTACAATAGGCCAACCCTATCTCCTGACAGTAAATGTACACAGTCTACATTTGTAACACATCGTTTTGCTAATGATCAGTTCCTGGTGAATTGTGGGTAGATCCAGTCCTTTGTGGGCCTTCACGAGCTTTTCGTGCAAACCGTTACCTTCGGATTTAACGCAAGAACACTGGATAAAAGGACTGGGTATAATTACAATTGTAGACTGTGTATATTTACTGTCGGAGGATTAGGTTGAATAGACTGATAACAGCAGTCTCGTTTT
The DNA here is from genome assembly GCA_016490735.1 of Pachyseris speciosa. Classification (NCBI taxonomy): domain Eukaryota; kingdom Metazoa; phylum Cnidaria; class Anthozoa; order Scleractinia; family Pachyseridae; genus Pachyseris; species Pachyseris speciosa. The sequence goes on from JAEMWC010000024.1 coordinate 751,197, forward strand.
CAGGGCTTTCACGAGCTTTTCGGGTAAACCGTTACCTTCGGATTTAGCGCAAAGAGCACTAAGTAAAGGGACTCATTATCTTTTACCAAGTTCCATTTCCAGATCCTGTTGCCTGGTTTCCTCTTAACGAACGTTACGGAACCATGGAGATCAACAATCGAACAGTCCCTGGAGTCCCTTCTTGGGTTAGATTGGCACCCAGACCTCTTGGTCACGCTGGTGGCTCTTATCAATTCCACGGAACTCCAAACAGCTACATCGAGATTCCCAACTACGCAGGTGGACCTTTGGATGTGCGGCACTCAATAACAATGCTTTGCTGGGTGTACCCTGAAGGTCAAGGCGGTATTACGTCACAGACACATGTCACGTGATGTTTTGGCCGCGCGATCCACGGGACACTTCCCAGGCAAAATAGCGCGTACTTTAAACGCGCAGAAAAGGCTTTTCAGGAATTTCAAAGAGGTCTACACGTTCAAGTCGATTTTCATACATGTTGAACTATTAAAAATGAGGAAAAAGAGTTTTCGTGTCATATGCACTTTGAGGGTGGATTAAATAAACTGTAGCCCATGAGTAGTTGCTAACCTCGGACAAGAAAATGCGGTGCAGTTTTTGCTCAGGCTGAGTGTCTTGCATGACTGAATACTAACGTTTGACAGTACTTTTTATACGAACCGTGTTGAACTAAGTCATTCCTACTTTGAGTAGAAAAAATAAACCAAACGAAACGTTTTCCTTTTTTATTCTTTCAGTGTATCATGGAAAGAAGACCAATGCATATATTACTCACCAAGCAGCTAAAAGCATTGCTTTTGGAGTGTTGATTAGATATCAAAAGAATCAAAAGAATAAATAAACTGAAAAGCTCTCATGTCGTTTGACTACCCATTAAATCCATACTACATACCCAGCTCATCTTTGGGGTTTAAAATTAGGTCAAAATCATTTGATACTTTACAAAGAAGTAACCTTCCTATCTCCATAAAATAAAACAGTGAAGAGATTAATATCAAAACCTACCATTACCCTCTTCTATAAACTCTCTCAAGCCCCACCGCTTTTCTTTCCTCTTCGCGTTGTTGCTCCACGCTCTCCTAAACCCGAGTAAAAAAATTCTCAGCTCGATTTTTAAGCAAGTCTACACTTACACGTGTACAACATATAGCTTCCTTCGTAAGTTTACAATACACACCGTCGTGCCATAGATAACCCTTACACCAAAATTAAAGCTGCCACAGAAGCGGAACATTTTCCATCCTCTCTTAACCCCACTGCTAACGACATGCAATTAATCCGTCAGCAAAAATCTTTTTCAATGGAGACTCAATCCGTGAGGCCAGGGAAGCTTTTTTAATTTTAAAAGGCAGAACAATTGATCCTGGTGGTCTAGGCATCCGTGAAGAAACAAATTAGGTATTTTTATTTTATTTTATCAGTTTAGTATTATTTTTATGTTATGCAGTCAATCAAGTTATCTTTACATATTTATTGGTATTACACAACTAGTATCACTACATAAACACCCCTTCCAATTTAAATTCGTATTGTACCTGAAGAAGGCTGGTAAGTATAGTACTTCAAGAAGTTTAAGGGAGTCTTATACAAAACACCACTTTTTCTCGAAAATTACAAATCTTTTTTCAACTGAATCCTTTAAGCCGCGACTACACGAGCGATTTTTTGCTTGTGATGGTGATGCGACTTTCTGGAAAATTGTCGCGTCGACGGCGCGCGGTGAAAATCACCCGTGTAGCCACCCTCGCACAGGTGATGCGACAGCTCAAAAAATCGCAGAAAAAGAATCGCGAAAAGTTAAACTCATTCAATTTCTCGCGAGTTTTTCTTGCGATTTTTTACCTGTTGCGTTGCCAGTTCAAGGGTGGCTACACTTGCGATTTTCATCGCGCGCTGGCGACGCAACAAAATTGAAAAAATCGCATCACCGGCGCGAGCGAAAAATCGCTCGTGTAGCCGCGGCTTTATTCAGAGAGTAAACATTACAAAGCAACTCTACTGCTTCAAAATCAAAGAGAAAGTTTGGATAAAAAGGCAAACAAGAGCTCAATTTGCTCATTTTTTATCAGAAACCTCAGGTAAGCCGCAAAACAGGAATTCCACATATCTTTGAGCGCGAAAGGCTCCCTCCAAACAAGTTACTATTTTTCTTTTAAGTCTGCAACCAGGCTTCAATCCTGTACCAAAAGTTATTCGGGCACCTTCAGCATTCAATGAAACTTCCCCGAGTGAAGATTGAAGACTGTTAAGACAAGGCACATTTGCTTTTAGGCTCCTTGTCCACGAACAACAAACTGTCAGCAGATTGAAGCAAGCGTTTGTACAGAGTTTGTTGCATTCACAGAGGTTTAAGACTTCTCAGCCCTGGATGATGAGTTCCGGCACCAGCAAATGACCCAAAACACAGTAATTTAAGGCCAATTTTGACACATTACAAGGTAAATTCCGCAAATGATTCGGCCGACCAGAGAGTGGATTCAAATGAGCCGAGTATAGCTGGCCCCACGTGACCAGCTGTCATGTGACAAGATACATGCATAACGACACCCAGTCCTCGATCAAGATCTCTGGAGAAATAAGAGTTTTAACCCAGCCCCCCTCCGCCTAACTCACCTTTAGCAAAAAACCTATGGTTTCCATACATTTTGTATTGTATAAGACCACCTTGGGGCCTGGGTCACTGAGGACTTTTATAAGAGAAAATGTGTTTTGTAATATAACAGCCCAGAGGAACTGATGACACTGAAACAAAATTCCGCACATAACAAGTTTCCATCGTATCATAGATCACCTAACGTGTTACGTGATCATTTCCGGCTTTGAAAAAGTCACTTATTGGAAGAGTAGGTGACGGCTGTCTTTTATGTATGTTAACTAAACATCTCCAGCAGTTAACATTTGGAATGATCGTCCATCGTTCTCAACAAAATAATAATGAGGACAAAGGTCATTTTTCGGCCCAGAATTCAACCTTTGGCTGTCGGTAATTTAAAAACTAAAACTCGAGAACAATCATTCCAAGTGTAGAAAGTTACACGATGTTGGATTTTCATTGGAAACGCTGATTTACTCTTTTTTATCTACATAACAGAATCAATGCGCGCGCTCTGATTGGTCAGTCAGCTATGGTTTATTGTGCCAGTAAACTCATGGAAATTTCGGCTCGTGATTTACGAATTCTTCTAGTGTTCTTCCAACATCCCGCGTGGTTTATCAAGCTATAAACCATAGAAACTTGTGATCTATTGCTTAAGTAAACATAAAATCCGCCACCAAATCACCGATTTAAGATTGTTTCATATATTGATCAAGCGATCAGAATTATACGTTAATGCCAAAGAGGACAACAAGATTTATCTTCAGGAAAGTTCCATCCGGTTCTACAACAACAACAATCTTTATTATTTACACCTTTTCTTACAATTAGCATTACATTTTTTAAAGGAATTTAGATCTGTAAAAAGGGGAAAGCTAAACCATTACCATTTAAAGGTGTCTAGGGGCTAAATAAACTTAAGTTTTCTAGTTAGCCCCTAGCTAAGGAAAGTTAATTAAACAAATTGTAGCAGATACGACAAGAACAACACAGAAACAACAACAGATACACACATTTAAAAACTAAGACGAAAAAATAAGCACATGTATAGGCAGTCGTTGGCATGATTTTACTTACTGGATTGAGTTTTAAGAAGAAATTCTTTTAATTTGCCAGGAAAGGTAAAAGTGTTAAGATTTTTCAAGCTAGTTGGAAGATCTTGCCAAAGGTCAACTACAATTGAAGATACAGATTGTTTTCCAATGTTGGTTCTTGTGCACGGCTTAGTGGCATATCTGGTCAATCTGGAGAACGATATTGGCGATCTATTGCGTCTCCTCGCTATTAGGGACCTTAAGCAACGAGGACGGCAACGGCAACGAGAACGCCACAAAACAATTGACTTAATGAGCAAAACCAATGGCTCTGCACGTGCGTTTTGCATTTTGGTACATTTCTTTGTCGCACTCTGCAAAACAACAACGTGGAATGAGGAAATTTTATGTCTTGAGAACGTGAGCGCATGACGACAAAGGTTTCTTTCTTTCTCCTTACTTCGACGTCGTTCATAGTAATTTAGTTCCTGGACGTATCGCCAGCATTTTCCAAGTTAAACGAATGAGTTACAGAAACGGTAAGTTCATTTGAAATGACGTTTTCGTTGCCGTCGCCGTCGCCGTCGCCTTCGCCTTCAAGACAAAGCTGCGTGAATTTTGCTGTTGTCCGCGGGCGATTTTGGTTTTGCAAGAGAATAAACTGTCATATTAAATGGAAACTGGGAGTTTCGGTCAGTTTCCTGGGTGATAAAGTCTACAAAAGTGACCTTTTGGAAACGACAGTGGTTCCTTTCAACCATAGTCCGAGATTTGGGAAAGTTGCAGGTTTTCAAAGCCATCGATCCCACAGGAACGATATTTGGTAAGTGGGGAGACAAAGAGTAAAGGTCCCTGTCAACTGTTTTACAGTTGCCCATTTCTTCTCTTTGTGTTGTAAGCAGATTCTTTCATTCATCACGTTAGCTAACGGAATGTCTTTAGTTCTCCCAACCGCAGTTTTAAAGGCGCAAGGTTTGTTAAGGTTATTTGTTAATTGCCAATTAGGTTCGCCGAATTTCGCCGTTTAGAGGACATAAAATGCCACACAAATACATCTATGTTTTTCAATTCCTAATTGGTGAAATTTTGTTCCCTTGTGCCAAAGAAATACTCTCGAAAAAACAAAGGCAAGCTAAATAAATATCAAACTGTAAATTGAAAACAGATTAGCCTGCGTAGCTGGCGGTTTTGTTGGGGAGCGCGCGAGCGAGCGGCCAAGCCGCGTGGAGAATGGGGCGGAGGGCGATTAAAAAAAAACCCGCCTGCCCGGATTGGGGGCCTTTTCGAGTAGTCCGTACGCTGGCGTACGGAGCGTTTTCATTGGATCAGAATCTATAAACGTCAACCAAATGTATTAATCTCCCAAGGGAGAGCTCCAAGGGAATGTGAAAGTTTTTCGGCGGCAAGAGCCTTGTCAAGCCTCGACGAGAGGATCGAGAAATTTGTTCTGAAATATGAGCAAGAAACGGCAGTAAAATAATTTGCTTCATGGGAGAGACGTGATGACCATTTTGCTCAAGGGCTTTGGCAAGAGCATGATGCGTTGTTATAATATCGCCGTTAAAGAGCATTATCGACAACCAGATTTCGGAAATGTTGTCACTTAACTACACTGCGATGGAGCTGTTGCATGAAACGGTAGATTTGGTGCGCGATAAACCACCGCAATTCTCCTACTGCTTTACAGAAACAATACTGGAGAAGCCACCTCTTGTAGCATTGATAGAGGACGACGAACTCCATCGAGCTGTGTCGACGATTGTTGTTGACGAGGCGCACACGGTGGAAGCTTGGACGGGGAAAAGGTACGCTTTGATAGAACATACTTTCTATTTGAAGCTGGTTTCGTATTCAGCATTTTTATGACCAATCACGTTTTCCATTTTTTTGTCAGGAAAAAGCACAACAAAGCTACCAAACCTTCTCAAGTGTCCAGTGGAGCTTACGGAAAACTGTCGATTCTTTAATCGATGTGCAAAGACGGTAAGGAAAGAATATTTTTTTCAAAATATTTACGTAGTGCTTGTGTCATTCTGAAGATTAAACATACAGGAGTCACGTCAACATTTGTAAGAGCCTATCCTTTGTTATTTAATTAATTTTAGCAAGTTATATTGACACATTAACATAGCCAAAAACAAAGAAAAACAATTAAAGCGCTCTATGAGGGGATACTTTGTGATACAGTGCATATGTTGTGTTTAAAATTTATCCTTGGTTCAATTTTTATTTTCCTTTTTTTCTCATTATCAACATTACCATGCACAAAAAGAAAGAAAATGGAAATTGAGCCACTGGGGCACTATACTATGCATGTGCATTACGCTCTCATATTTTGCTGGTCTTCTTGGCTGCACTTATATCATAAAACAAGACGCTTGAACGAGTTTACGTGGGATGCGATGGTCAATGTATGGCTGCCAATGGTCAGAATTCGTTTAAACCGTACAAATATTAGACAATGCTAATGTAAACTCACAGTAGAGAATTACAAACTGCCCACGCACGAAACTAACTGAAAAAATCGTACTCTTTTTCTCTGGAAAGACTTACAGGCAGGTACAGAGAGTGCGAGGTGTTTTTAGTTCCTAGGAGTCGATACTCTTGCTTAAAGAAAACGAGATAAAAGATCCACAAAACGTTTATTTCAGCAATTTCAGTTCTTTCCTCCGCTCAAATTTACTTTTAAACCAGGCTTACTATCTGGTAGATTTTTTATACTCAGTTAGATACTTTCGTTTCTAATCTCACTTTACTTTTTTCAAAAAAGTTTTCGAGTGCCTCCGTAAAGTGTGTTTTTCAGGGCAATGTTCGTTGACTAACTCAATTGAGTTTCCTTTCTGAAGGGGCCGGACCTCGAATATAGCTTTAAAATGATTTTCAGGCAACTTTCAACAGTACTCTGAAAATTTGTGTACCATTCGAAAGTATCATGAAATACCTCAGCAAACTAGGTGAAAGTCTCTCGTTGATCTTGGGATTGATTTTGAGAAATTGCACTGAGAAAAGCTTCAATTCACCTCCGACAATCGCAACAGTTTTGGGTTAATTTCAAACAATCATGGAAAGTGTATGGTTAATCTTTGACAACCGTCACAGTTAGATTGATTTTAAACAATCATAGAGAGATATTTCCGAGTTGATCCCCGGCAGTCATTCAAATTATTCGGTTAATCAGAAAGGCTTTGCTTGTTCTTCGACAATCGCGGAAGGTCTGGTTAATTAATCTTCAGAGTTTATCTTCGACAACCGCAGGGGGTGTTTATGTAGTGCATTTTGTATAATACTAATTCTCATTGTACCTTCAAAAATTGTAGCACACATCTGGTTATCCAGCCGTCTACTTATGGTCAAAAGTAAAACTCTCATAAGTGGAAGTCCCAAATAACATATTCTAGCGTACAACAGAGCACTAACGGGAGAGGGTAGGGGAGTGGGCGTTCCCAATATTCAGTGCGATAAACTAAACGTTCTCGCCATGAGTAGTTGCGTTTGCTCGCTATTTCCTGTTTTACAGTTGTCCGTTGCTTCCCTTTGTGCTTTGAGCGGTTTCTGTCCATTGATCATGCTGGCTTGTGCAATCTTTAAGGCAGGAGTACACCTGAACACCGTTTTTTCGTCGCTTAACATGAATTTTATGTTAATAACTCGTTCGCGTTTTAACCAATCAAAAATCCCTCCTAATTACACGAAGCTATGTTGTGGGGAATTTTCGCAATTCGTTTGGTGATTTTTGCAGTTTTGGGTATATTTGGGAAGAGATAATTTTTCTCATAGGATTAATTAAATTTAGGGAAATAGGAAATATTGAAGATTTAAAGGCGGGGTAATTTGAAGTTAGAAATTAGTAGAAGGACACCAAACAGTTCCCTCAGTGGCAACCTGGAGTGTACTTTTGGTAGTGTCAATTGTCTGGTGGTGTTTCAAAACATTTTTTCTTTTTACATTTCAATCCCTTCTTTAAACTCCTTCAAATTTCACTCCAATTCACGTGTACCTCCATAAGAAAGACTTTGTAAAACCCTAATACAATATTCTGACGTGCAATAGAACACTAAGCGAGGAGGGGAGGGGAGTTTGTGGTAGAATGGTATGAACAGATAATTACAATAGGCCATTTGCGAATTATACCTTCCGCCTCCTTTTCAAAGCGAGGCCTGGTGCGCAACCATTCGTATGAAAATGAGTTTAATTTGCATGAGAATATAAACCAATTATGAGCACCAGGCCTCGCTTTGAAACGGAGGCCAAAGGTAATTCAGAAGGGGATGGGCGTTACCAATATCTATGAGATAAAGTAATTAAGCTCTCGCCATAAAACGTTGCGTTTGCTCGCTATTAACTGTTTTACAGTTGTTCGTTGCTTCTCTTTGTGCTTTTAGCGGTTTCTGTCCATTCATCATGTTAGCTTACAGAATGTTCTTAGTTCTGCTGGCTGCAGTGGCGTTGAAGTCGCAAGGTACGTTAAGGTTATTTGTTCAGTAACTGTTCAGTGGGTTTGATTTAGGTTATTTAAATCAAATTGCGAATATCTATGAAACTCTTCAGCTCGAATTTCCGAACTTTTAGTAATCCGTGACAAGATGAGTTAAGCCGACGAAGTTTTAAAGCAAAAAGTCATCTTGTGTTGTTTCGGTTGAATCGGGAAGATTGTTTAAATTCATCGTCCTTTTTAACTGATGACAGAATTTCGCTGTTTCAGAGAGGACATAAAATGACAGACAATGCATCTACATTTTTCATTTCCTAATTGCTGACATTTTTTGTTCTTGAACCAAAGAAATTCTCTTGAACAAAGGCAGACTAAATAAAGATAAAAGTAATTGAAACCAATTTTATGGCTTTTCAACATTAGGATTAAACAAAATCGTGGCGAACGCAGAAAAATATTGCAGTGGACCTGATAAACATAAACATTAATACTAATCATGGCGCAGCAAATCAGTGAATGTGGCATATGGAAAAAAGGTGGTAAGGAGGAGATTTACTTTCCAAAGGAATGAGCGGACTACAGCATGTCATTGGAGTGTAACAAGTCTGATAAGTGGGGCGCACTCTGCTAATATAATGCCTAAATATAAACACGATAGAAATTCTCTTTTTATGTTGATCACAAAAAAAATAATTTTCATGCACCGCTAAGGAAGTTAGTCGGACACTATTTTACATTGCCGTAAATTTAACTTTTTTAATGTAATTTTTTTATTTCATTTTCCGTTACTACACTGTAAATAAACCAAAATTTTAATTTACCACTATTATTCATGCCATTGACTTTATATTGCCAACATGTGTTTCACTTTCCACGGTAAATCAGAAAACAAATTAGGCTGCTGGATCATGTGTGACTAGGTAAACATGTACAACATTTCAAACTCCAATTGCTGTTTCCGAAACGTTTTGTTTGTGAAGCTGATCAAATAAGAACACTAGCTTTGACTTGACATAGACACATCATATAGTTTAGCTTTCGCTCGAACTAACGGGAAAATTGTCCCTGGTTAAAAAAATCTGCGACAAATTTTTTTTTATGAATATACTACACGCAGGCGCAAAGCCAGTGTTCTTCCATCTCTCCTCCGCCCATAAAAGATCCACAAATCAATGACACCTGAGATTTCACGTCTTACCCATAGAATTTGTTTTTCAGTCGAGTTAATTTTCAGAAAAGATCTCCTGTACTCAGCTTCTATAAAAGTCCTAATTCCTTTCATTAAAAGAAATTTTCAAGAGGGCTTTAAAGTTTCTCGGACCGTGCACGCGATTGCAATCGGAGATTATAAAAATCAAGTAAATTAACAATAAATTAACGTGTTTCCAGCGACTTGGGGCTACACCGCTGGCTTGATCCAACGCGCGCGAAGTAAATAAGGAGAAGAAAGAGACAGCTCGCAGTCCACCCTGTCCCCCCTACCCCTCGGGACGGGCTGATAATCAGGCTATCCACTCTGTACGATAACTGTAGCGCTGTTATTATTTAACTCATCTTTCTTATTTACATCTCTTCCAGCAAGTGCCTACACCCTTCCTAAACACTAAAAGTACGAAGAAATATTTCTTCAGAACAACCAAAAATGATGATAAATTCCGTGCGCTAATTTGGTATAATTCAGTTATTAACAACTTTCATATAAACTTTTGTTTGCTTTACATCCAAACAGATGAAGAATGTCCAACCGATACCACAGGTTAGTTAAAACCTAAGTTGAAGTTTGCATAGTGGAATTCACAAGTGGTTTAGTTAGTCGCAGTGTTATCTCATCGGCATGATGTTCGTTGACTGACAAGAATAGAGTGCCCTCTATAGCTAAGGAGAACCTCGCCACTACAGAATAATCGTCGGGAGATATTCAATAACCTTCGGGTAATTTGGGTCATTTCTTGGAAGTCCTAACAAGTATCCGAATGACACGGTAAATGTCAGAAGTGTACTCTTGACATTTGACAGTAGTCGTAGAACGTCTCGCGAATCGAACGATTTTCTCGAAAAATTCATGAAAATTGTGTTTACGTCTTGGTTTGATCTTCAAGGATGACATGATAATCTCTTTATTCCTTCTTTAGTTCCAGATCCTGTTGCCTTATTTCCTCTCAATTCCCAGTACGGTACCAAGGAAATCAACGATCGCGTTGCCGAAGGGGACCCCTATGGGTTAGTCTGGCACCAGGTCCTGACGGCCAAGCTGGTGGTTCTTATGAATTTGCCGGAAATGCAAACAGTTACATCGAGATTCCCAACTCTGAAAATGGGCCTTTAGATGCGCGGTACTCAATCACGATGCTGTGCTGGGTGTACCATGAAAGTCAAGAAGGACCTCTCTTTAACTACTTGCCGAGTTGGGCATGGGGAGTCCACCTTTGGGTAGGCAGCAACAGTCGGCTCTTTGTGCGCTTTACCAGACGAGATTACTCTTTTACAGAAGGCTTAATCTACTCTCTAGCTAGCGGATGGCAGTTTGTTGGTGCGTCCTATGACGGCGGTTCTGGTTATGCAAAGCTGTGGATTAATGGAAATGAGGTTCAGACGCTGCACATTGGAGAGGGTCTTGATCTGGCCACACAGAACAACATCAGGATGGGAGCGAAACCTGGTGATGTAAGGTACTTCAAAGGCAGAATCGCCGAGATGCAGGTGTACAACGTAGCCCTGACCCAAGACCAAATACAGGCGATCCAACAGAGAACTGTGGTTGTGTAGGTAAGGATGCGATTCATGCTTTCCAGGTAGAAGAATTAAACTAATTAACTTTGCAACAACAATAAGAACCAAAACATCAAAGAGAGTTTTCCTAAGGATGATGCATGACTGTCAAAGTCATTGCTAAGGTTTTTCTTTCTTCAATTCCTCTCCCTTCCTGGCTCATAGGGAAAGTGATCCGGAGTATTTCACGTAACTGTGAGTCAAAACAGTTTTATCCTCAGTGAGCGGAATAAAAATGAATAACTGACACCAGATGGCAAGAGTTTTACTTCCAACTTAGCGCGAAGTATTTTATAGCGCGAAGTCAAGGTACAACCCAGGAAGAGAACGAAACGGATTTACCATAAACGGAATGAAGTGTGACACTCCACTTCCACTTAGGTGCGGGTCGCATTAATTTTACTCAGTAATAGCTATTGTAAAATTCATTAATGATTGATAAGAGTTATGACCAGTCACATGTACACCTCTGTAAACCCCAACACAAATATAATCAACTACTGCATTAACTTTTGATCAAGTTTCCTGCTCAGCTAATTAGCATGCATGTAGAACTCTACTAATGAACACGAGATCTGCATGAGATTTGTGTGGGCGTTACAATAGCGAGCCATTGTAAACGCCCATATTGAACTTCCGCTCATATTTTATCTACTTCTTTAAAATTTATTTATTATATATTCAAAAACACACACACATACAAAAAAACTTACAGACATCTTACCTACAAATAAGACTACATATTTACAATAAATAGTGTACATTACTTTTAATACTCAAAATAAAATTTAAACATTAAAGTTTTATGGCAGTCGATTGCAACGGCTGTTGTGATAAGGCAGCGGAGGTTTGTTGGGTCCGGGGAACATATTATCCTCTTATTTTTCTACTACATATAGAGCGTTGAAATGAGTATCGTGATTTCATGGGCCAGCTGAACGTCTCAAGTGAGGGTTTATGTTTTCGACCAGCCAGCAAGGTCTTTCAGTTTACTTTGAACCTCACCTCTTTATACTCGTGCATTTTTTATTGTCTTTTGCAGCTTGACTTGGGAAAGCAGGCCAGTTCGTCTATTAAACACCAAGTAACTGTAATTAAAATCAATGGCTTTATATTGTTTTCTGGATGTAAGTGGTCAAGTAAACTCATTCCTGTTCATTAAACAGGTCGTTAAATGTACCCTTGTTGTTTGTGGTTATTTGAGGCACAAATTAAAGCAATAAAGAGATAAATATTGCGTTAAAAAAACATCCATGGTGAGTAATAATTTACGCTAATCAAACAAAATATTTTCCCGTTTCTACTTCAAATTTCACTCCAATTCACGTGTACCCCCACCTTATTGGAGTGAAATTTTAAGGCGGTTAAGGAAAGGATTGAAATATTCAAGTAGTCTTCGCTGTATTTCAGCTTTTGGTATTTCTTATGATCGGATTTACTTTTGTAAATATCATTTGTAATCTTCTTTAAACTCCTTCAAATTTCACTTCAATTCACGTGTACCCCCACTTTAAGCGAGGTTATAAGAAAGACTGGATGAATTGAGAAAAGAGGTCGGTGCTTCTTTTCTTTCTTTGTAAAACCCTAATACAATATTCTGACGTGCAGTAGAGCACTAAGCAGGGAGGGGAGGGGAGTTTGTGGTAGAAATAACATATGTATGAACAGATAATTACAATAGGCCATTTCCGAATTACCTTCAACCTCCTTTTCAAAGAGAGGCCTGGTAAATATCCACCACTATTCACCTCCACTTCGGTGAATAATTGCTAACAAGCGTGCGACAGAGCACTAAGCGTGTGGGGTAGGGAAGTGGGCGTTACCAATATTCAGTGCGATAAACTAAAAGCTCTCGCCATAAGTAGTTGCGTTTGCTCGCTATTAACTTTTTTTTTCAGTTGTCCGTTGCTTCCCTTTGTGTTTTGACCGGTTTCTGTCCATTCATCATGCTGGCTTACGCAATCTGCTTAGGTTGAAAGAGGAATATACATAGCCAACCGCACAGTCACTTTAAGGCAGGGGTACACCTGAACACCGTTTTTTAATTTATCGGTTAACATGGATTTAATGCTAATAGCTCGTTCGCGTTTCAAGCAATCAAATATCCCTCTGCTAATTACACGAAGCTATGTTGTGGTATATTTGGGAATCCGTTTGGTTATTTTTGGGTATATTTGGGAAGAGATAATTTTTCTCATATGATTAGTTAGGGAAATAGGAAATATTGAAGATTTATAGCGAAGGGGGGGTGTGGGGGGATTTGAAGTTAGAAATTAGTCGACGGACACCAAACAGTTCCCCAGCAACCTAGAGTGCACTTTTGGGAGTATCAACTGTCTGGTGGTGTTTCAAAACATTTAAGCAGGGAGGTAAGGGGAGTTTGTGGTAGAAATAACATAGCGTATGTACAGAAAATTACAAAATTACCTTCCGCCTCCTTTTCAAAGCGAGGCCTGGTGCGCAACCATTCGTATTAAAATGGGTTTAATTTACATGAGAATATAAACCAATTATGGGCACCAGAGTAGTGTATTAGGGACCACGGTTTCCTTTTTTTTTGCTGTGGTTTCTCATTAAATTGCTGTGGAATATATTAATGTCCATGACGTAATTATAGTGGATGTATTTCTTTACACAACAGAGACAGTGGATGAATTCCTTAGGATAATAACAGTGGATGTATTTCTTTACATAACAGAGAGCGGATGAATTCCTTCGCATACTAATAGTGGATGTATTCCTTTACATAACAGAGACAGTGGATGACTTCCTTCGCAACCTCTCGCTGACGTTTGCTTAAGTTTTTTTTTTTAACTCTACAAAGACGGTAGTCGTCACGTTATTAATGTGATAATGGTTAAGTGAAAACTCTATTGTTTCCCAACCCATAAAAGCGCGTTCTGTGCCTAACACATCATTCATAAACGTCTATCGGTCGAGTTATTTCTTTGGTGAGGTGTTTCCAAACATGGAAGTTGAATCTAGTTCTAAACCTTTCTTGACGGTTGACGAAGTGGAAGTTCAACGGGAGAGGATAGCCAGTCTTATCGGCCATGTTTTTCAGATAACGTATGCCGCTATACTAGACACAATGATTCAAGAAGAAAAAGTAACTCGCTGCAATGGTTGCACCATTCAACATCCCAGTCAAAGACAGCACTCCTGCCTGATGCTGGATAGTGAAGATGCTTGGTTTTATTTCCGAGATGATGCGGTGGAGAAAATGAACCTTGACGATGTCCTGAAGATCGCTGGTAGTGTGTGTAATACTCTTGGATTTAAGATTGGCAAATCCTGGGAAGCCTACGTCAGCGATCTCGCAAAGATGCCTTGGACCAGTCTATACCTCACATCTCTGGAGCTTGAAGGATGTGGTGAAGTTACTCAAGCGAAGCAACTACAAGATCGAATTTTGTATTCAGTCATTGTGTCTAACATTCTTTGGTTTCACACATTCCATCGCCATCGGTTAGCATTTTTCCATTTGATTAGCGCCACTCTCATTGAGTTCGATTTAGAATTGTTCCTTACCATCGATTGAATGTTCCGATGTGATAATACCCGTAGTTCGTCATGTAACAATGATTTTTCTTGGGCCACTATCTGCATAGTATACCGTAGCATTTTCGCTTGAATTTCAGACGGTAATAGCTCGCAGTAGCCGTTCACTCGTTAAATTGTCTCTGTTTTCTAACTTTTACAAGGCGGTTGATCTTCAAAAGGCGTCTCAGTATTGTTTAGTGCCGACGGTCATAGTTGTCTTTCAGCAAACACATGTAGCGAAATCAGTCTAACTGTAAGAATAGTGAAAATTGTTCACTCAGCAACGCTGTGTATTCGCGACTTACTCACATGCTTAGCAAGAATAAAACGGGATGTTCAAAGGGGCACGGTTAAATTCCCCTGCCGCTTAGTTCCATGGTAAATTGAAAATGTTTTCAAAAGCACATGGTTTAATTTAGAAAATTATAATTAGCGAGTGAAAGGGGGTGAAATATTGAAATCAAAAAGGCTAACAAACGAAAATTCATCTTGAGCTAAAGCGATCTGTTCGAAAAATAAAATTATTTTCTAAACGAAAAGGAGTGTATAATCCTTTCTGTGACTTACTCACTTGCTTAGCAAAATTAAAACGTGAAGTGCAAAGGGGTCGGTCGAGCTATTTCTTTGGTGAGGTCTTTCCAAACATGCAAGTCGAGTCCAGTTCTAAACCTTTCTTGACGGTTGACGAAGTGGCACAAGTTTAACGGCAAAGGATAGCCAGTCTTGTCGGTCAGATGTTACAGCTTACTTAGGTGGCTATACTAGACTCACTGATCCATGAAGAAAAAGTAAATCGCTGCAAGGGCTGCACTATTCAATGTCCCAGTCAAATACTCTTTTTTTTTTTTTTTTTTTTTTTGTCTTTTTTTATTTTATTTTTTTTATTTTTTTATTTTAATAACATTTCTACCACAGTTAACACAAACTAACGGTGCTTATGGAACAATACTGCACTACTTGCATTACACTATTTACAGAATGGTAACAATTATCATTATGACATGTTTTAAAACGTAAATAAAATTAACAGCTACAAACAAGACTACAGCTGGCTTAAAGAAAAGAGTTACAATGAACGAGCGTGGAAAGAAAAGGACGAAGCGAAGTGACATTTATAGTAGTTTATAGTAGTTTTCCCCAGATATTTAAGAATTTATGTAGCTTTCTTTGGGCAATATAACTTTGCTTTAAGACATCGAGTTTATCTTGGAGGCGGAGAAGAAAGCCTTCAAAACATAAGTTGCCATCACATGAACTTGTCGCAAAGATATGGAATTTTGCAATAAGAAGAGTGACATTAAGTGCCTGTTTATTTTTGATATTATTATGCCAACCGTATAGGATGTTAGATTCATTCAAATTGACCACCTGTTTGAATTTCTGGTACCACCAGCTGGTAAATCTATCCCAGAAAGCATTAGATACAGTACAGTGGTACAGTAGGTGGTTTATTGTTTGCTTTTCGGTAGCGCATAGGGAGCAAATGTCGCTATCAGTAATGCCAGCTCGAAAAAGGCTGGATTTGGTAGGTAAGATGTGGTGTATTATTTTATACTGGAAAGCAATTAATTTCGAGTCTTTGGTTATTAGGAAAGGCAATGTGTACACCTTGTGGATGCTTTCTTTGGAGAAACCGTAATTTAGAATTCTGTTCTCTGATGTTGGTGGACTTACGTTGTTGGCTAAAAGTGTAGAGTAGGCGACACGGGTCGACGGAAGGTCTTCAAGAGGCGGTTTTAGGTGCGAGTTGTTTTGATTTAATATATTTTTCCATTCTGTAGGAATGGCAGCGACGAGACCATAGTACAGTGTAAAGGGAATACTGATGTTCACTTTGCGAATGAACTCGTACAGTGAGAAGAAGGTGTTGTCTTCTTTTAAAAATTGTTTAATACGTATAATCTTAGCCTCAAATAAGGGTTTGAAAAAAACTGGCCGGTCTCCGATCAGGATGCGACTATTATTCCAGATGATTTTGTTGTGAATGCATTGGTCCTCCGAGAATTTGTCAGCATTGTATTCTTGCCAAAACTTAAGTAGCGTGTGGTAAAAAGGTGGAAGGTTGTCAAGGTTGAAATGCTTGATATCGTATTGACATTTGGTTAGAAAGGATAAACCTCCATATTTGGCAGCGGTGAACTCTGGTATTATTTTCCATGCTGGTTGAACGTTTTCGGTGATTCTCTTGATCCAAGCAATTTTCAGCGCCTTATTCATGATTTCAAAATCCATCATTCTCAACCCTCCTTGACTTATATACTTATATACTCTCTATTTCAATCCCGACTGGTTGTTACAAAACGGCTTTCTCTTCTATCTCAATACTGAAAATTCCGATGCTATCTGACCTCTCTGCTTTGGCGATGAGAGAGAAAAATAAATTCTTAGCTAACTTTTCTTGTCTTCCGCTCTGTTAGTCACACACTCGTTATGCAAAACAGATCTCAACTCTTCTCTCAACCCTATATTTGCATACAAACTCAAGATTTGCGTTGAGTTTCCCCCGAGATTTGTTGTGGTCATCGTATGATTTGCCACATTTATACTTTATATTATCCTTTTTTTTGAGGTAGGCTCTCCTATAAGCCTTGTGGTTTCCTGAGGTCTCCTCGCCACTGACTTAGGTGCATTCCTCTTAAATATTATAAAAATGAAAAATAAATGAAACGAATGAGAATAGCTCTACAAAGAAGGTATAGAAGCGCTTTATCTGAGTGCCTTCCGAAAGTTGCGTTCTTCTGTAATTTAAATATTTAATTTAACGGTTCAAATCCGGGGTTAAATTACACAATGAAAACAGATGCGACGTTAGTAAATATTGGTCTGTAAACAAGTTAGTAAATGTTGGTCTGTAAACAAACAAGTGAAAACATAACCCTTAAGACAATAATAACCAGCAAATTTTTAAGTGCTTGGTTACTGAAAGGTGAAAGTATAAATAATGTCTTTTAGAATTTGTGAAACTTTTTGATGGGGAATGCGCTTAATTCTAGACGATGTGGTTGACAGTAAGAAAATATATAAGAAAATATATTTTTTTAAAGTAGGTACGTCACATATAGTCTGCATAACAGGCGCTTATTTAGCCGAGCGTCGAGCAGGAGAGATGGAGCGCGAAGCGCGACACACGAGCTCGGAGCGCGAGACGAGGAGAAGAGAATTTGATACTCGCGACACCCTTCTCGTTTCGCTTTCCACTGGCAGATTTATCAATCTCTTCAAACAACGAATAATGAATGGAATCAACAATAAACACGAAAAAGTCCAGATAAGTCAGCATAAAATTTGATATCCAAATATGTTCTCACACGTTTGGTAAATTATATGTGTTGGTAACCATTTTGCTAAGCTGTGTGATTTTCCACATCATTGGCTATTGACTTTCATAACATTTGGTGGCTCCTAAAAGAGCCGTTGGAATTAGATTTTTTGTTTTCCACTCTACTGCTACAGAAATGAGACTAGATTTGAGAACAACTCATCTATCACCTCATTTTGTTGGGCGATTCGCTTCCGCAGCATCAGCTCCGTCGGGTGTCTTATGTGGCGATCTTCAACGTGAGCCAGGAAGTTTACGTTGAGCTCGACTTTACCATCGAGTAGTGGTGACTTGACAGGGCCGTGTATTATCGGCAGGGGTGTCAAATCTACCAAACTGTTGCCAGGTAGAGATAAGCCTGGCTCCACTTCTCGTAGTGCTTTTTCGAGAGTTTCTAGGAAAGCTTTCGACATGTTCATTGCGAACAGAAGTTGCGGTTAGTTCACGTAACGATTCTGTTAGTCTTTTTATAGTGTCCGTTTACTATTAGAACGCGGTGTGGTAGCCAACCATTTATTCTAAATTAGGTTTCATTCAATTTGGCGGTCAACAGAACTTTAAAAAAGCCACGGTTACCCGTCCTACCTTGAAATGGATACCAAGTCCACTCCATTCAAAGTATTGTTTTCCTGGTATCACACAATGACTATGGTTGTAATTTAGTTAGTGATTGAATTGTTTTACGATAAACGATAATCTAACTAAAAATGTTAACCCGCACCATGTTATCTCTGTGAAAGTTTGATTCCAAATGAACAAAACTGTTTGCAAAACTAAATCTATCGTTAATTTAACACGAAACGACAGCCAAAAACCCCACATTTTAGCTATGTTTTTCCCCAGGGTACTCGCGGAATCTCGCATGGAGTTAGAAATTAATGTTTTGGGTAACGCAACCCGGCGAAGCGGTTAGTACAAACTCACCGCTTCTTGAAACAACGGCTAATTATCGTTTTGATAATGTGTAAGCTGAATTCAAACTGAAAAAAACGCTTTAGAACACGACATTTATCGGGCCAAGAGGGCCACACGGGCCAAGAGGGCCATTTCGTAGCTGCGTTTTTCTCCAGGAGTGCGCGTTGAATTTGCAAGCGTTGAGTGATTACAAACTAACCGCTTCTACGGCATAAATAAGCTCAATTACAACTGAACCTAACTGATTACAACGCTAAAAGAGACGGTGATTACAAACGCGCCGCTTCTGCGACATAATAAAACAGGGGCACCCAACGACAAGTTTCGGTAAATATCTGTTCGGTGGAGGGAAATTTGCCTTGTGCTTTCGGCGTCGATTAAAGAGTGCACTCGGATTTTCGTAACTAAAACGTGGCCTAAAAGTTTAGCAATTGGAAAATCATAGCCCCTGAGGGTTTCGAAAAAGTCGTAACTGCTGTTTTTGGCAGCCAAAAACGTCACCTAGCATTTTCGGAAAGGAAATAGTTCCCTAGAAAGTTCGTGGAAAGTTCATTTCAGCTTGCATTTTCTCAAAGGAAGATTTTGTTCCCTAACATTTTCGGGCAATTAAACTTTCAGCAAGGGTATCCGAACAGATGATCTTCTTCTAGCTAATGAAAAGATCACTTTAAACAGACTTCAAACACCATAAGGTACTTCAAAATGCCTTTCTGCAGCTTTTGGCTGATTTGGCTCGTTAGGTGCCCCTGATAAAATGGGTAAGCTCAATTTCAACTCATCCAAACCGACTACAACGCGATTTCAAAGAGACGGTGATTACAAAAGCGCCGACTTTAATCTCGCTTCTACGGTTTATTAACCTTTTTATAATTGTTTTGTTTCCTTTGCCTTGTCTTGCCAGTCACGTTGTAATTTTTCTCATTCACTCACTTCGTTCTTCCAGACGGTTATCTGCGTTACTGCTTCACCATCGAGATGGTTTTTTCCTTTGAAAACTGCGATGTGATACTCAGCGAAGACCACGCTAAGCACATCAGCGTCAGACATGTTGATCTGGATAAAAATTTACACCCGTCCAAGTTTAGGAGAAACTTTAATTTAACAAGTTGTCTAGCTTTTTTGATCAAGAAGACGTGAGAGGATCGAAGCGACTACGCTATCACCGAGAAGGGGTTCAAAGACGGATATGGACACTATTTCATGTACGTCTTTAAAATGCCAAAAGTGATTGGTTTTGATCCGTGGGGTTTTCCCACGAAAGATATATGCATTTATTACTCCTGGAAGCCAAGCTGTGAAACGAGATATCGGATTATTACAGCATATCCGTTTCCAAGGAGTTACCACGAGTTCTTGAAACGGAGGAAACTCGGTCTGTCCCTGTAAATCCTACAGGATGCTGTAGGTAAAATTGGTCATGACTTTCATTGAATGTGGTAGCTCCTAAAAGCGCCGTACGTTTTTACCTACAGCATCCTGTAGGATTTACAGGGACAGACCGAGTTTCCTCCGTTTCAAGAAATCGTGGTAACTCCTTTTTACAACGTGACTGGCAAGACAAGGCAAAGGAAACAAAACAATTATAAAAAGGTTAATAAACCGTAGAAGCGAGATTAAAGTCGGCGCTTTTGTAATCACCGTCTCTTTGAAATCGCGTTGTAGTCGGTTTGGATGAGTTGAAATTGAGCTTACCCATTTTATCAGGGGCACCTAACGAGCCAAATCAGCCAAAAGCTGCAGAAAGGCATTTTGAAGTACCTTATGGTGTTTGAAGTCTGTTTAAAGTGATCTTTTCATTAGCTAGAAGAAGATCATCTGTTCGGATACCCTTGCTGAAAGTTTAATTGCCCGAAAATGTTAGGGAACAAAATCTTCCTTTGAGAAAATGCAAGCTGAAATGAACTTTCCACGAACTTTCTAGGGAACTATTTCCTTTCCGAAAATGCTAGGTGACGTTTTTGGCTGCCAAAAACAGCAGTTACGACTTTTTCGAAACCCTCAGGGGCTATGATTTTCCAATTGCTAAACTTTTAGGCCACGTTTTAGTTACGAAAATCCGAGTGCACTCTTTAATCGACGCCGAAAGCACAAGGCGAATTTCCCTCCACCGAACAGATATCTACCGAAACTTGTCGTTGGGTGCCCCTGTTTTATTATGTCGCAGAAGCGGCGCGTTTGTAATCACCGTCTCTTTTAGCGTTGTAATCAGTTAGGTTCAGTTGTAATTGAGCTTATTTATGCCGTAGAAGCGGTTAGTTTGTAATCACTCAACGCTTGCAAATTCAACGCGCACTCCTGGAGAAAAACGCAGCTACGAAATGGCCCTCTTGGCCCGTGTGGCCCTCTTGGCCCGATAAATGTCGTGTTCTAAAGCGTTTTTTTCAGTTTGAATTCAGCTTACACATTATCAAAACGATAATTAGCCGTTGTTTCAAGAAGCGGTGAGTTTGTACTAACCGCTTCGCCGGGTTGCGTTACCCAAAACATTAATTTCTAACTCCATGCGAGATTCCGCGAGTACCCTGGGGAAAAACATAGCTAAAATGTGGGGTTTTTGGCTGTCGTTTCGTGTTAAATTAACGATAGATTTAGTTTTGCAAACAGTTTTGTTCATTTGGAATCAAACTTTCACAGAGATAACATGGTGCGGGTTAACATTTTTAGTTAGATTATCGTTTATCGTAAAACAATTCAATCACTAACTAAATTACAACCATAGTCATTGTGTGATACCAGGAAAACAATACTTTGAATGGAGTGGACTTGGTATCCATTTCAAGGTAGGACGGGTAACCGTGGCTTTTTTAAAGTTCTGTTGACCGCCAAATTGAATGAAACCTAATTTAGAATAAATGGTTGGCTACCACACCGCGTTCTAATAGTAAACGGACACTATAAAAAGACTAACAGAATCGTTACGTGAACTAACCGCAACTTCTGTTCGCAATGAACATGTCGAAAGCTTTCCTAGAAACTCTCGAAAAAGCACTACGAGAAGTGGAGCCAGGCTTATCTCTACCTGGCAACAGTTTGGTAGATTTGACACCCCTGCCGATAATACACGGCCCTGTCAAGTCATCACTACTCGATGGTAAAGTCGAGCTCAACGTAAACTTCCTGGCTCACGTTGAAGATCGCCACATAAGACACCCGACGGAGCTGATGCTGCGGAAGCGAATCGCCCAACAAAATGAGGTGATAGATGAGTTGTTCTCAAATCTAGTCTCATTTCTGTAGCAGTAGAGTGGAAAACAAAAAATCTAATTCCAACGGCTCTTTTAGGAGCCACCAAATGTTATGAAAGTCAATAGCCAATGATGTGGAAAATCACACAGCTTAGCAAAATGGTTACCAACACATATAATTTACCAAACGTGTGAGAACATATTTGGATATCAAATTTTATGCTGACTTATCTGGACTTTTTCGTGTTTATTGTTGATTCCATTCATTATTCGTTGTTTGAAGAGATTGATAAATCTGCCAGTGGAAAGCGAAACGAGAAGGGTGTCGCGAGTATCAAATTCTCTTCTCCTCGTCTCGCGCTCCGAGCTCGTGTGTCGCGCTTCGCGCTCCATCTCTCCTGCTCGACGCTCGGCTAAATAAGCGCCTGTTATGCAGACTATATGTGACGTACCTACTTTAAAAAAATATATTTTCTTATATATTTTCTTACTGTCAACCACATCGTCTAGAATTAAGCGCATTCCCCATCAAAAAGTTTCACAAATTCTAAAAGACATTATTTATACTTTCACCTTTCAGTAACCAAGCACTTAAAAATTTGCTGGTTATTATTGTCTTAAGGGTTATGTTTTCACTTGTTTGTTTACAGACCAACATTTACTAACTTGTTTACAGACCAATATTTACTAACGTCGCATCTGTTTTCATTGTGTAATTTAACCCCGGATTTGAACCGTTAAATTAAATATTTAAATTACAGAAGAACGCAACTTTCGGAAGGCACTCAGATAAAGCGCTTCTATACCTTCTTTGTAGAGCTATTCTCATTCGTTTCATTTATTTTTCATTTTTATAATATTTAAGAGGAATGCACCTAAGTCAGTGGCGAGGAGACCTCAGGAAACCACAAGGCTTATAGGAGAGCCTACCTCAAAAAAAAGGATAATATAAAGTATAAATGTGGCAAATCATACGATGACCACAACAAATCTCGGGGGAAACTCAACGCAAATCTTGAGTTTGTATGCAAATATAGGGTTGAGAGAAGAGTTGAGATCTGTTTTGCATAACGAGTGTGTGACTAACAGAGCGGAAGACAAGAAAAGTTAGCTAAGAATTTATTTTTCTCTCTCATCGCCAAAGCAGAGAGGTCAGATAGCATCGGAATTTTCAGTATTGAGATAGAAGAGAAAGCCGTTTTGTAACAACCAGTCGGGATTGAAATAGAGAGTATATAAGTATATAAGTCAAGGAGGGTTGAGAATGATGGATTTTGAAATCATGAATAAGGCGCTGAAAATTGCTTGGATCAAGAGAATCACCGAAAACGTTCAACCAGCATGGAAAATAATACCAGAGTTCACCGCTGCCAAATATGGAGGTTTATCCTTTCTAACCAAATGTCAATACGATATCAAGCATTTCAACCTTGACAACCTTCCACCTTTTTACCACACGCTACTTAAGTTTTGGCAAGAATACAATGCTGACAAATTCTCGGAGGACCAATGCATTCACAACAAAATCATCTGGAATAATAGTCGCATCCTGATCGGAGACCGGCCAGTTTTTTTCAAACCCTTATTTGAGGCTAAGATTATACGTATTAAACAATTTTTAAAAGAAGACAACACCTTCTTCTCACTGTACGAGTTCATTCGCAAAGTGAACATCAGTATTCCCTTTACACTGTACTATGGTCTCGTCGCTGCCATTCCTACAGAATGGAAAAATATATTAAATCAAAACAACTCGCACCTAAAACCGCCTCTTGAAGACCTTCCGTCGACCCGTGTCGCCTACTCTACACTTTTAGCCAACAACGTAAGTCCACCAACATCAGAGAACAGAATTCTAAATTACGGTTTCTCCAAAGAAAGCATCCACAAGGTGTACACATTGCCTTTCCTAATAACCAAAGACTCGAAATTAATTGCTTTCCAGTATAAAATAATACACCACATCTTACCTACCAAATCCAGCCTTTTTCGAGCTGGCATTACTGATAGCGACATTTGCTCCCTATGCGCTACCGAAAAGCAAACAATAAACCACCTACTGTACCACTGTACTGTATCTAATGCTTTCTGGGATAGATTTACCAGCTGGTGGTACCAGAAATTCAAACAGGTGGTCAATTTGAATGAATCTAACATCCTATACGGTTGGCATAATAATATCAAAAATAAACAGGCACTTAATGTCACTCTTCTTATTGCAAAATTCCATATCTTTGCGACAAGTTCATGTGATGGCAACTTATGTTTTGAAGGCTTTCTTCTCCGCCTCCAAGATAAACTCGATGTCTTAAAGCAAAGTTATATTGCCCAAAGAAAGCTACATAAATTCTTAAATATCTGGGGAAAACTACTATAAACTACTATAAATGTCACTTCGCTTCGTCCTTTTCTTTCCACGCTCGTTCATCGTAACTCTTTTCTTTAAGCCAGCTGTAGTCTTGTTTGTAGCTGTTAATTTTATTTACGTTTTAAAACATGTCATAATGATAATTGTTACCATTCTGTAAATAGTGTAATGCAAGTAGTGCAGTATTGTTCCATAAGCACCGTTAGTTTGTGTTAACTGTGGTAGAAATGTTATTAAAATTAAAAAAAAATAAAAAAAAAAATAAAAAAAAGAGTATTTGACTGGGACATTGAATAGTGCAGCCCTTGCAGCGATTTACTTTTTCTTCATGGATCAGTGAGTCTAGTATAGCCACCTAAGTAAGCTGTAACATCTGACCGACAAGACTGGCTATCCTTTGCCGTTAAACTTGTGCCACTTCGTCAACCGTCAAGAAAGGTTTAGAACTGGACTCGACTTGCATGTTTGGAAAGACCTCACCAAAGAAATAGCTCGACCGATCCCTTTGCACTTCACGTTTTAATTTTGCTAAGCAAGTGAGTAAGTCACAGAAAGGATTATACACTCCTTTTCGTTTAGAAAATAATTTTATTTTTCGAACAGATCGCTTTAGCTCAAGATGAATTTTCGTTTGTTAGCCTTTTTGATTTCAATATTTCACCCCCTTTCACTCGCTAATTATAATTTTCTAAATTAAACCATGTGCTTTTGAAAACATTTTCAATTTACCATGGAACTAAGCGGCAGGGGAATTTAACCGTGCCCCTTTGAACATCCCGTTTTATTCTTGCTAAGCATGTGAGTAAGTCGCGAATACACAGCGTTGCTGAGTGAACAATTTTCACTATTCTTACAGTTAGACTGATTTCGCTACATGTGTTTGCTGAAAGACAACTATGACCGTCGGTACTAAACACAATACTGAGACGCCTTTTGAAGATCAACCGCCTTGTAAAAGTTAGAAAACAGAGACAATTTAACGAGTGAACGGCTACCGCCCTGGCTACTGCGAGCTATTACCGTCTGAAATTCAAGTGAAAATGCTACGGTATACTATGCAGATAGTGGCCCAAGAAAAATCATTGTTACATGACGAACTACGGGTATTATCACATCGGAACATTCAGTCGATGGTAAGGAACAATTCTAAATCGAACTCAAGGAGAGTGGCGCTAATCAAATGGAAAAATGTTAACCGATGGCGATGGAATGTGTGAAACCAAAGAATGTTAGACACAATGACTTAAAAATTTGAAACTTGTATGAATGTATGAAAAGATCCCTATTTATCACTCATTCGCGAATACGCGACTATCAACTACTGCTTTGAGCTCATCTGATCATTTTCGCTATGGCTTGTCAAGATGCTGTCTTTGTTAAAACGCTTCCCAAACAAATTCGACCTGTGATCCTCACCACTGCTTCTGACGGGTTGAATGCTGCAGTTGTCTCGCTGGCTGTTACGAGAAACCTACCGTTTAAATGCTACATTTGAATTTCACTGAGGTCATTGTTCTCTGAATTGACTCTTTCACTGATATTTTTCCACTTGAGACCACTGGGGCCATAATAAACTGAATACAAAATTCGATCTTGTAGTTGCTTCGCTTGAGTAACTTCACCACATCCTTCAAGCTCCAGAGATGTGAGGTATAGACTGGTCCAAGGCATCTTTGCGAGATCGCTGACGTAGGCTTCCCAGGATTTGCCAATCTTAAATCCAAGAGTATTACACACACTACCAGCGATCTTCAGGACATCGTCAAGGTTCATTTTCTCCACCGCATCATCTCGGAAATAAAACCAAGCATCTTCACTATCCAGCATCAGGCAGGAGTGCTGTCTTTGACTGGGATGTTGAATGGTGCAACCATTGCAGCGAGTTACTTTTTCTTCTTGAATCATTGTCTAGTATAGCGGCATACGTTATCTGAAAAACATGGCCGATAAGACTGGCTATCCTCTCCCGTTGAACTTCCACTTCGTCAACCGTCAAGAAAGGTTTAGAACTAGATTCAACTTCCATGTTTGGAAACACCTCACCAAAGAAATAACTCGACCGATAGACGTTTATGAATGATGTGTTAGGCACAGAACGCGCTTTTATGGGTTGGGAAACAATAGAGTTTTCACTTAACCATTATCACATTAATAACGTGACGACTACCGTCTTTGTAGAGTTAAAAAAAAATAACTTAAGCAAACGTCAGCGAGAGGTTGCGAAGGAAGTCATCCACTGTCTCTGTTATGTAAAGGAATACATCCACTATTAGTATGCGAAGGAATTCATCCGCTCTCTGTTATGTAAAGAAATACATCCACTGTTATTATCCTAAGGAATTCATCCACTGTCTCTGTTGTGTAAAGAAATACATCCACTATAATTACGTTATGGACATTAATGTATTCCACAGCAATTTAATGAGAAACCACAGCAAAAAAAAGGAAACTGTGGTCCCTAATACACTACTCACCAGGCCTCGCTTTGAAAAGGAGGCCAAAGGTAATTCGGAAATGGCCTATTTTAAGGGGATGGGAGTTACCAATATCAATGAGATAAAGTAATTAAGCTCTCACCATAAAACGTTGCGTTTGTTTGCTATTAACTGTTTTACAGTTGTTCGTCGGTTGCTTCTCTTTGTGCTTTTAGTGGTTTCTGTCCATTCATCATGTTACCTTACCGAATGTTCTTAGTTCTGCTGGCTGCAGTTGCGTTGAAGGCGCAAGGTACGTTAATCGCGAATTTGTATGAACCCTTCAGCTCGAATTTCCGAACTTTTAGTAATCCGTGACAAGATGAGTTAAGCCGACGAAGTTTTAAAGCAAAAAAGTCATCTTGTGTTGTTTCGGTTGAAACGGGAAGATTGTTTAAATTCATCGTGCTTTTTAACTGATGACAGAATTTCGCTGTTTCAGAGAGGACATAAAATGACAGACAATGCATCTATATTTTTCATTTCCTAATTACTGACATTTTTTGTTCTTGAACCAAAGAAATTCTCTTGAACAAAGGCAGACTAAATAAAGATAAAAGTAATTGAAACCAATTTTATGGCTTTTCAACATTAGGATTAAACAAAATCGTGGCGAACGCAGAAAAATATTGCAGTGGACCTGATAAACATAAACATTAATACTAATCATGGCACAGCAAATCAGTGAATGTGGCATATGAAAAAAAGGTGGTAAGGAGGAGATTTACTTTCCAAAGGAATGAGCGGACTACAGCAAGTCATTTGAATGTAACAAGTCTGATAAGTGGGGCGCACTCTACTAACATAATGCCTAAATATAAACACGATCTAAATTCTCTTTTTATTTTGGTCACAAAAAAATAATTTTCATGCACCGTCTAAGGAAGTTATACGGACACTATTTTACATTACCGTAAATTTAACTTTTTTAATGTTATTTTTTATTTCATTTTGCGTTACTGCACTGTAAGGAAACTGTAATTTAGCACTATTATTCATGCCATTGGCCTAATATTGTCAACATGTGTTTCTCTTTCCACGGTAAATCAGAAAACAAATTAGGCTGCTGGATTACGTATGGTTAGGTAAACATGTACAACATTTGAAACTCCAATAGCCGTTTCCGAAACGTTTTGTTTGTGAAGCTGATCAAATAGGAACAGTAGCTTTGACTTGACAGACACATCATATACTTTAGCTTACGCACGAACTAACTGGAAAATTGTCCCTGGTTAAAAAGATATGCGACAAATTGTTTTTATGAATATGCTCCACGCAGGCGCAAAGCCAGTGTTCTTCCGTCTCTCCTCCGCCCATAAAAGATCCACAAATCAATGACACCCGGGATTTTACGTCTTACCCATAGGATTTGCTTTTCAGTCGGGTCAATTTTCAGGATAGATCTCCTGTACTCAGCTAGAAAATGTTGCTTCTATTTAAGACCTCCTAATGCCTTTCATTAAAAGAAATTTTCAAAAGGCCTATAAAATTTAGAGTTTCTCGGACCGTGCACGCGTTGCAATCGGAGATTATAAAAATCATGTAAATTAATTCCAGCGACTCGGGGCTATACCGCTGGCTTGATCCAACGCGCGCAAAGTAAATAAGGAGAAGAAAGAGACAGCTCGCAGTCCACCCTGTCCCTCCACCTCCCCCCCCCCCCCCCCAACCCCTCAGGACGGGCTGATACTCAGGCTATCCACCCTGTACAATAACTGTAGCGCTGTTATTATTTAAACTCCTCTTTTCTTATTTACATCATACCTGCGTAAAAACAGGACAATCCCCCTCTTCCCGCAAGTGCCTACACCCTTCCCCAACATTAAAACTATGAAGAAATATTCTCCAGAACAACAAAAAATGATGATAAACTCCGTGCGCTAATTTAGTATAATTTAGTTATTAACAACTTTCATATAAACTTTTCTTTGCTTTACATCCAAACAGATGAAGAATGTCCAACCGATTCCGCAGGTTAGTTAAAACCTAAGTTGAAGTTTTTATAGTAGAATTCACAAGTGGTTTAGTTAGTCGCAGTGTTATCTCGTCAGCACGATGTTCGTTGACTGGCAAGAATAGAGTACCCTCTATAGTTACGGAGGACCTCGCCTCTACAGAATAATTTTCGGGAGATTTTTAGCAATCTTCGGGTAATTTGGGTACTTCTTGGAAGTCCTAACAAGTATCCGAATGAGCCCGGTAAATGTCAGAAGTGTACTCTTGACATTTGACAGTAGTCGTAGAAAGTCTCGCGAATCGAACGATTTTCTCGAAAAATTCATGAAAATTGTGTTTACGTCTTGGTTTGATCTTCAAGAATGACATGATAATCTCTTTATTCCTTCTTTAGTTCCAGATCCTGTTGCCTTATTTCCTCTCAATTCCCAGTACGGTACCAAGGAGATCAACGATCGCGTTGCCGAAGGGGACTCCTCTGGGGTTAGTCTGGCACCAGGTCCTGACGGCCAAGCTGGTGGTTCTTATGAATTTGCCGGAAATGCAACCAGCTACATCGAGTTTCCTAACTCTGAAAATGGGCCTTTGGATGCGCGGTACTCAATCACGATGCTCTGCTGGGTGTACTCTGAAGGTCAAGACGGTCCTCTTTTTAACTACTTGCCGAGTGGGGCGTGGGGAGTCCATCTTTGGGTAGTAAGTGGTCAACTTTTTGTGCGTTTTACCAAACGAGATTACTCTTTTACAAATGCCTTACTAAACACCGCTCTCGCTGGTGGATGGAAGTTTGTTGGTGCGTCCTATGATAGTGCTTCCGGTGAGGCAAAGCTGTGGGTTGATGGAAATGTGGTCCAGACGCTGTACATCGGAGAGGGTCTTGATCTGGCCACGAAAGACCCCATCAGAATGGGAGTGAAAGCGGATGATGGAAGGTACTTCAAAGGTAGAATCGCCGAGATGCAGGTGTACAACGAAGCCCTGACCCAAGCCCAAATACAGGCGATCCAACAGAGAACTGTGGTATTGTAGGTAAGGATTCATGCTTTTCAGGAACAACAATAAGACCCAAACGATCAGAAAAGTTTTCGTCAGGGTGATACATGAATGTCAAAGTCGTTCCTAGGGTCTTCCATTCTCCCACGTAACTTTGTAAGTCAATTAATAAAAGGAACTTGGTTTAGAGTTGTCTGTACTCTTATCGACAACGATGTTCGTCAACACAGTGATCAAAATGCACCTGGTGAGTCCACAATTGTTTTCAACTGTGGTGACGAATGTCGTTTTCGATAAGAGCACAGACAACACTAAACCACGTTCTATTTGTTTTACAGCAGAATATCAACGTCAAAAAAATGAAAAACGCATTGCGTGACACGTTGACGCTATAGACTATAACGGTAAATTATCCCAATAAGATTGCGAGATTACTAGAAATTGTGGACAAAAATAGCTTAAACCATAACTAAGTTTTAATCTCGGAGAGCGGAATAAAATTGAGCGGAGTTTTGCTTCCAGTTTTGCGCTAAAGTATTTTTAGCGCGAATTGAGTCTCGGTGGAAACCAGGAAGAGAACGAGACGCCGGGATTTACCATGAACGAGGCCTTCCAAGGGGTACAAGCGACAAGCGACAGGGCTCCGAAAACAGGCGACAATCTTCTCCCAAAACACCGACAACCGACAGAAATTGGCAGAAAAACGCGACAGTTGCTACAGCGACAATTCACTTTCCATTCATTTCTGTTTTCTTTGCGACTGTGACATTTGTCCCTAACGAAACAAGCGAGAGACAGAGTCGTAAACGAGCGACAAAGCGAAACCATACTAACTCTTGGAATGCCTCATAAACGGAATGGAGTGCGAGACTCCACTCTACGTTCAGTTAGGTGTAGATTGCAATAACTTTACTGGGTAGTAGCTAACATCCAGCGTTGATGAAGGTCTCCAGTGAGCGCCAACGTTCGCAAACGATTTATTCCCACAATCAGTGATGAGTTTGAGTTGACTTTGGACCTCACCTGTTCAGTCCACAGTACAGTTTACGCCATGTAAAGTTTTTTCCGCTTTTGCAACCTCTTTTACTTTTGTCTTTTGCAGCCTGATCCGGGAGAGAAGACCAGTTCATCTATTGTCCGCCAAGTTACTGTTGTTAAAATTATTGGTTTTATATTGTTTACTGGTGTAAGTTGCAGAATAAACTCATTCACCTTGTTCTCTGTGGTTATTTGTAACACACCTTAGCTTTGCAGTTTAACATTACGTTGAAATCATCTGATACTGTTAACAGAGGTAACTTTTCCTCCTCCACAAATTAAAACAAAAATTGTATAAAAAGATCAACATTACCAAACGACAAACTGCCGTTGGCCGTTTCTGTAGACTTTCTCAAAGACCTCCGCTTATTGTTCCTCTTCGCGCTTTACGCTCTCCCAAGCCGACTTTTTTATTTAATACCTACAAGCAAGCATTTTCTCGTGTGAAACCCCAAGTTTTAAAAGCAAAATTAACGATAAAAACGTTACATGACGTTTCGACGACCTCATGTCATCATTGTCGAATTTGAAAAAATTAACATAAATGACATTAGATATATACAGAAATAGACAAGAATGCGAATAAAAAATAATAGCACGAGTGTTCACACAGAGTTTCGCGCCAATAGTCACTTTGGTGAAATTTATTCTACATGTACTTAATAACACAATTACAAACTATTACAAGTTAATTAAAAGTTAATTACAAGTTACAACTTTAATGAAAAGAAAAGAAAATTCTTAATAGACTGGGCCGCAAATAGCTTTAGAGCTAGTCGATGCGGACAAGTATTAAGCTTTGGTCTGTTCTTCCTAATCAAGAGCATTTCAAAAATTAAACACTCAAGCTTGCTTCGGCATTTCTTAAGAATTTTACAATGCCCAATGATAATTCAGTTTTTCTGAATCTATTTTTGTATTCCACGCCATTCTTTGAAGTTACTTCGTTCTCATTACTGAGGCGCAATAAGCATGTCGTCACTCCAAATTGACCAATAAGAGGAAAATATAAAAACAACGCACCGTATGTATCGGAGGTTACTCCCTCCGCTCATTTTCCCTTTGGTCATCGTGTAAGTGAATATCACCGGTTGAATATGGTGCCTTCAAGGTGTCACGATCTGACATTACGCTCGTAACTATATTTGATCAAAACTCCAAAAGAGAGTGCTCTTGTTGTAGGCTCCGTGAAGCGAAAGGGCTCCCTTACTGAGATGAGTAATGACAGACGGCATGTAAAGCTTGGTCTTCACATTGACCTGATCCAGTAGAGAAGCGGGTTCCTTGCTAAGCTGACTGTTGATCACCAATTCAATGAACTTAAAAGACTAGAGTGCCCGTCCAGATACGCTTACATATTGATAATACAATATATAACCCCATGCAGGGTGGAGAACATTCGCAGAAAATAGCATAGCACATAGAAAGACGGACACAAAAGGGGAAGGAGAGGCCTTCCACGAGGGGTGGTCTGGTGTTGCTTTGTTTCTCGTGTATGACTCCGTCTCTCGGTTGTTTCGTTAGCGACAAATGTCGCTGTCGCAAAGAAAACAAAGAAGGAAAAGGCGGTGAATCGTCGCCGTCGCAAACTGTCGCACTTTTTCTGCCAATTTCTGTCGGTTTTCTGGGAGACGATTGTCGCCTGTTTTAAGAGCCATGTCGCTAGTTGCTTCTACCCATCGTGAATTAAACCCGCAAAGGTTTTATCTTCATCTTGTGTCTACATCTTCTCCATATTTGCGAAGAAAGTACTTTTTACAGAGATATAAAAATTGCAAAGTAAGAAGTTATTTGGGTTCCTCACACTTGGTGGGGTTGATATGTATATTTTTATTTTAATGAAAAAGTACACTAATTTACCTTTCAATATGGCATCAGCGTTCTATGCATTCTAGCAAATGAATTAACATGTATAAACACCTCTTTCAAATGTGTGTTTTAAATTAAGGAGACGATATTTGCATAACTATCACTTACTCTTGCAACCCCAAATTAATAATCTGCTTGGCTTGCAGCTGTAAAGACCTTCAAAAACAGACACATATCGTATTCAGTCTTTTGGAACATTTTGCAGTGCTTCGACACCTGACGACATTGTGGCATGTGTTTTTCTCAATAACACAATACGCGCTGTTTAAAAATTTCTTTCCCTATTTCAGTTCATACTGAAGAACAAAGTATTTTCCTGCCTTGTTCCAAATATTAAACAATTAAATCGAACAATTAACCAAGTCAGTATAAAGAAGTTTTCTTTATTGTCAATGCTGTTGATGCCTTGAAGTAATCTAGAAAAGTACTATTCAGAATTTCCACTCCTTCTATAATACTCTGAGGGAAGGTGCTTCCCTTGATGTATTCAAGAAGCCACATTTATTATTATCACTCCAATCAATATCATCTCCAAATGAAGGTTTTTCCTTCCCTAACCACGCCATTATCCTAATTGCTTTTTATCGTGAAATAATTCTTATATGCAATTTGAATACTGTGGTTGGGAAAGCCCTTTGAATGGCCCTCGACGAACGCAAAGAAAACTACAGGCCGTGTACTTTATTTTTCTCTTTACGATATTGCATCCTAATTAATGTAAAAAAAATTCAAATCGCGATTGGATTCGCTTGAGTTGTTAGCTGTGTACAAATGTTATTCTTTCGCTCTTCAAACAACTCTATGCAAAATTCGTTTCGATCCCATCCATACTACTCATGTTGACACAGGAGTTTACCACGAAATTTATAAGACAGGATGCAAAAATGAAGACAAATGCATGTAAAACGCAGAAGAACGTACTAAATACAAACATTGTCAATCCTGCAGTGAAGTGTTTGGCTTGATCCACGTTTGCAAATCGTTGCTATGATCCTTTCATTTTTCTTCTCTCAACTTTCCTTCCCTCTTTATTCGCCTTGTGCGTTTCTCTCCATTTGTTGATATTGTCGGTTGGCTATAAATCTTTGGCTATGTACTCTGTAATCAGAGTTCAATTTCGTTTGATTCTCCCACGTATTCTCCATTAAGGTACTGTATACAGTGTTATTTTCACGTAGTTACCCACACCGCGATCACAATCAAAGCAACGAGGTAATTTCCAACGTACAAAGAATACAGGAAGATAATCAGTGTTAAAGCAATCGCTACACATGCACCAATAATCTGCTCCTTCGTTGCTTCCCTGATTCGGTCGCGCACCAAGTTTTCGAAGGTATCGATCGCATTCCTCGCCTCCCTGGTCGCGGAATTGGCCCACAAGCTCTTATTCATGGTAGAAGTTTTCCTGACTCTGGGAGTCTTTTTTTGTGATGTAGAAAGATGGTTATTATCCATGTCTTGCGGTTCGAATTCAAAATCCTCTCTACCTTAGGCTAACGAGTACACATGGTACACAGTTATCTTCAGTACGCTAAACTCATTCAGACGGAACAGCATTCAAGTGATTTTATTTTGAGAGTCTCAAGGACTATATGTAAATCCATACCCATGGGGAGTGCGAAAATAGTTTCGATCACAAACAAAGAAAGTACTGATGATCATTAATATTTGATTCAACATTCACTGACTGGGTATGAATGACAAACAAAATTAATCAGTAAAATAGTAGGATACTTTGCCATTCATGAACATTTTACTTCGGTATTTATATAGCGACAAATTAATTGTCAATCTTTATTTAGCGAAGGATCTTAATGTTGAGACGTTTAATATTTGCAGTTCTGTTACGCAAAATAAGTTGTAGGCGCGCCAACAAAGGCAGACTACACTCACTCCCTTAATTTTTCTTGGCGATAATAAAGCAAGAGGTACAAGCGTGCGCGCGCGAAAATCGCCTCTCGCGAGGACACGCGCAAAACAAAGGGTATGAGTTTTTTTGAGCGGTTGCGGTGTGAAAGACATTTGAGAGCATGCCTCTTTTAGTAAGAAAAATAAGACAGAGGACGTTAGAGGCACTTAAGTCTGAACTACATATGCTTAGGGATTCAGTTGACACCATCCTACCAAACATTTCAAGAAGTACCACTCCTCCCTTCCCCAACCAAGACTGATGAAATAAGACAGCTGCTCTTGATAACCGTGGGTTTAGCAGAACTTGCCAGATTCACAAAAATGAAGCCCTCAACAGTTAAATCCCATCTTTCTAATTCACCATCTCGCCCTGGAAATGCTCCTTAAAACACAATAACAACAAGCAAGGATATTGAAACTATCTCTCTTAACACAATAAAATTGTTTAACTCATCGTCAATTTTTTTGGCAAAGAGAAGCTCCAACCAAAGGATGCAAGCAAGCATCGACGAGCTTGACCGAGGCATTTGGTTCCGGGTTAAAGCATAAGGGGATAACCCGCCCGGGATGAAAGGTGTGTTTAAGTGGCCATGTTTGACAATAAGAATAGGCAAATGAGCTGTAACACTGGAAAACTATGGCTGATTCACAGTATTGAAGCTACATGACATAATGTGCATTCAAATGGAGTAAGGGTTTGCAATCCCGAACAACACAAAGTAATTTATTTTTTGAAGATGTTTAATGTGATAATGACGAAGTATGGAGTAAGGCTATTTGATAAAAGCACAATTTTCTTAAACACGTCTCGGACATGAAATCATACATGTCTGTTTCGACTGGCAATTCGAATGCGTCAAGTGTCAGTGTTGGGCATATGTGTATCTCATTCACGCAATTAACATATATGGGTGTATTAAGGACTGCACCGTTATAATTGTCAAGTGGAAAATAAATTATTTAAGAGAAAAAAGACACAATTCACTTTTACTTGGCTTCCCGTCAGCTCGGACAAGGAGTGAAAATGGTCGATGAAGACAAACAACAAAATAAATTGCTGATAAATGGTAAACTTTCTTCAAAGGGATAAATCACAAATAGACTGATAGCAAGTCAAGTCAGAACAGAATTTTCATTCTCGTATATCCATATCATACAATAAAATTATACTAACTTAAATTAAACTTAAATAACCTTCAATGAATTTATATTTACACATCAAACACTCAAGTCTCATCCTTGGATGTCAATCGCTGTCACTCCCCGATTCGCTGAGCTGAAGATCTTCACCTGCGTGACAGAGAAGAAAAAATCGACATGAGCATTGAATTATGTCTCCACAATAATCCCATTAAATGCTTTATAGGTGAGAAAAGGGGCTTTGCGTGACTCACTCTTGCGTTAAAATTATTACGCCAGAATTACCGCGTGATGCATGACTGGCCACGCCTTCTGGTGCGTACCCTGTCAGTGTCACGTTATCTGATGCGTGATTCACTTCAAGCGAGACGCATGATTTACTAACCTGCATACAGGCTCTTCATTTGAGCAATTTTAAATTCAGACGGGTTTTTTTCCTCGATTTAGCTTTCGAATTGTGCGCGGTCAAAGGCTGGGACGAGCTCCAATCCCGTAGCTTTTGACCGCGCGCCATAAACCGAGGGAAAAACCTCTCTGAGTTAATCAAACGAAGAGCCTGTATGCAGGATACGTGATTTACCAGAGGGCGACTATAAGGACATGGACCATAACGGCACATTACTGACAAACCAAAGTTTCTTCTTTTATCTTCCCTTTTGTTGTTTTTCATCTTGTTCTTGTTTTCAGTTCTCGCCTTCCTTCGTTTGTGCTCTATAAAGAGTAATTTGAGACCTTTCTAACTCTGGGACAATTTTGGAGGGTTTTTTTTTTTTCGGTTGCTGATGTGCTACATACAAACAAGGTGGGGAACTCATACTTACAGAGCGTGTTGAAACCTTCTTCTTTCTTGGTTAAAATATCGTTTTCATCCATCTGTTCAGAAATAATACACATTTAGTCGACTTAGCTGGACTTCTTGGTTTCGACTTAAAATGTGAAATACATGACATTCCATTGATTTCAAGTCCTAATAAAAGAATCAGTTCGTAAGAGACCATTGCAATTACAAGTACATTTGCGCAGATTAAGAAGCTGAAGACTTGCGCTCTCCGCCTTAAACGACAAACATCGCTCGTTGTCGTTTGTTTGTAGAGAACTATTTGCGTGAATATGCAATTTTTTTCCACTACTAACATTTTTTCTATACTCACACTGGTCATTAGGCTGTTGAGTTTCTCGACATCTTTCTCGTCAAATTCATCCCCATCTTCATTTTCGTCTCCCTCTGAATCGGAGCTGTCGCTGGATGATGATGAACTGGACTCAGATTCAGCAGCGGGTACTGGTTCATCAGCTTTACTGCTGGTTTCCTACCAAGTGATTAAAAAAGTTACAAACCCTGTCCCATCCAATGGACCTATTTAAGGATGCTGCCAATAAACTAAGGCTTTCAAAGGACCCAATCTCTTGATACGAAGGTATTCTTGCTTGGTTTATAAGGATGTGGAAAAGCATATAAGCACGATTTCAGGACGTTACAGAGATCATTAGCTTCAGCCTTGAAAAAATGCCGTATATTTCAAATTTTAAAACTTTTTAGAATTACTGTTGCTTAATTGACTATCTCTGAAAAATGCATGGCAAGTTAAGGTTCAAGGCTTAGTTCAAGGCTTAGTTCAAGGCTAAGTGAGTCGTTAATTCACAGTCACATTGTAAACACTACATACCTGAGAGCTTGGTGTAGCAGTTGCGGGACTAGCATTCTTAACATTGGATGCCTGTTTTGATGCTTTCTTTTCTGCTGGTTTCTTCTTGGTTTTGTTTTTCTGGGATTTGGAGAGTGTTGCAGTTGAAGGCGTCACAGGCACCTTGACTGGCTTGGTTGTTTGATTTGATGATCTAACAAACACACAATGGAAAAATCAATGGTTATGTATGAAATCTTGCACACTATTCAGATGCAATGAAAGAGACAAAACAAAATGCCGCATTGGGACACCAAAACGGCAAACTGCAAAGTTTAGTATGCATACCTAACTTTCTTCAGCTGTGGAACAGTTGATTCAATCCTTTCCAATGTAAAGGTCTGATAGAAATGGAATCAGGGAGTTTAAGCAAAGACGTTTTTGAACGATATACTGAAACCGGAATTGGATGTTTCTCATTTTTAGGCAGTGGTTGTGCACAAATTTTCAAGTAAATCGTCTCTATGAGAGTAAAGACACTTACTAATACAAATGTACAGTAGTAGCGGCAAGGCAAGTAAAAAGAGAAAACACCTCACTTCCGGTTGACATAAGTGGCTCAAAAACGCCAATGCTTAATTTCACTATTAACTAATTAATAACCTCAAAAAGACAATGCTCTTTAACGAGACTTGTTAAGTCAATCATTGTGTTCCTTTAGGAAATGCTCTCTTATGTTTTACACTGTATGCTTATAATATTTATTTTACCTCCTAAATTCCTAATAGACAAGCAGGTCTTAGTATGGACCCTGCAGAGGGGGACTCAAGTGTGACTTCAGGTAGTCCTGCATTACATATATTGCAGTAAATGAAGGGTTTTCCACAAAAGGGGCATATACTATATATTTCCGTTAAAATCCAGATCTCTCTAAATTTGCTCCACTTTCAATTGGCATACGGACTGGTAATCGTGTGAGAAATAAGGTCTACATTAATTATTCTGTGCTTTGAAGGTCTGCACTGAGCAAATTATGGTGACTTTAGCTTGAACATGAACCAACTGAAGTGATACATGATTGAATGAAAGAAATCCGTCAAGCATCACATCCTTTTTGTTTTTGTTTCTTGACTTTTTGGCAAAAGCCATAAGCTATTTCATCAAATTCTAGCCTTCAAAATTATCACCAAAAAAGTGTAGAACTTCCCTTTTGAAACAATTACCATCTGTATGCCAAAGTAGAGTGAGTTTAGAGAGATTTGGATTTTGGGTCAAATGGTGATACAGTACATGCCCCTTTGTGGAATAAATCTTGAAATGTTTTTTTTCCCAACTGTTTTTTGTACATTCTAATGTAGAAAGTCACACCTCATTTAACCCTTTACTCCCTAAGAGTGACTTATAGATTTTACTCTGCCTAACACCAAATGATTTTACTCGTCAAAGGGAGACCCCTTAAGGGTTAAAGGGTTAAGGTATGCAGCAATGATTTCCTAGTGAAGGAGCTTCAGCCTTCTGTACAAATTGATCATGAACAGCCACTAATCATAATGTGCTTTTGGAGGTCAATACCTTCTACAAAATTTACATTATTTATGGTGCAGTACAGTGCATATTATTACTGGATGCATTACATGAGCACCTACCTTCTTCTCTTTATCTACCACCAAAATGAATTCCTTGGTACAACTCCGCTTAGAACCTCGATAAACTGTGGTACCAGAATCCTGAAATTGATGTGCACAATCATGCAAATATGTGTTAAGAAAGGTGTTAAGTAAACAAGAGGCTACAATTAGCCTAAACTTGGGCTTGCAAAAAACAGTATTTTATCCCTAATTTAGCGCTAAACAAAAAAAATAGAGAGAAGTCTGTCTTCCTTACATCGGACGCATTGCGCTTAGCTTGTGTTGCATGGAGTCTATTTCTTTAGACCCCTATCAACATAACTATATCCCTCTAAAATTACAAAATTGTTTTGCACCTTAACCATTGAGAGCAATAATGATAACACTTATAAAAAATAGTTCTAAAAGAAGAAGAAAAAGGGAAACAAAAAAAAAGCTTGTGATATCTGCCTCTGGTAGAAGTCGAACCCGGGTTACATGCGTCAGAGGCAGGAACAATAACCACTAGACCACAGATGTTCATCACAATGTAATTGCATTAAAATAGTGTATTCATTCCAAAAACAACTAAGCACTCTTGTTTTTGCTTCGATGGATAAGGAAACGCTTATTGAACAATGTAGGATTTTTTTGCATAAACGTTAAAGGGGTCTCGGTGAAATGTGAGGAGAAAAATAATCAGCAGAGTGAAACTGTACGTCAATCCAGGGTCATTTGAAACATAAGTAAGGAACGTTTCTGCGGTCAGTTTCCAGTCATGCAAATAAAAACTAATCGCTTATCATTCAAAAACTAATGTCCAGAAATTGAGATATTGTGGAAAAATAGTAAATAAACTACCTGTCAAAGTCTCAGAGGTGTATGATATCCCGTACTTGAGTTATTCAACAAAATGTACCTCTCAATGGAGCGGACACGGGGAAACACCGCAGTCTAATCCAAAACATCTGGAGTTAAATTTGAATCATGTTAA
Source organism: Pachyseris speciosa (assembly GCA_016490735.1). Classification (NCBI taxonomy): domain Eukaryota; kingdom Metazoa; phylum Cnidaria; class Anthozoa; order Scleractinia; family Pachyseridae; genus Pachyseris; species Pachyseris speciosa. The sequence goes on from JAEMWC010000024.1 coordinate 790,983, forward strand.
AAGCTTTCTTCTCGTAGTTGAACTTGGAAAGATTCGTATAGACACTTCCCTTAACATATTAGTTGTTCAGACTTCAAAGACACGAGGTGAATCAACGTTTTCCGATATGTGACAACAGGCATCATTCTTGCTGTTGTGAGTTGTTAATTTTAGTTAGCACTAATGCGCAGAAACACCGGAAGTGAGCTTTGTGGATGAAACTCGGCGGCAAAGAAGAATAAAAAGAAGAACGGACGGTATTTTTAACCTCGGGCGCTCTACGAAGCCTGAGTAAAAATGAGATTCGTTGTCTTCATGAAAATAAAAAAAACACTTTTTTTGTAAGTGTGCATGGTGGGATTACCTGGACATGAGGAACAGTCACTGTGATGTCATTTTTCTCACCCACAACAAGTTCAGCTGGCCTAGTGGTGTCCACTGATGCAGGCTTGAAATCATCTGAGAAGTAAACAAAATTTGCATTTGCTTCAACTATTACTGTGGAATTGAGAGCAAAGTCAAATAAGAGGTAGAGTTCAGGGGTGAGTTGCATGAAGCATGGTTAGCAGTAACCATTGGTTAAGATGTATTGATTTGATTTGGGGTGGGGGTGGGGGTGGGGGACAAACGTGTTCTGGAACAACACACTAAAATTCTGTGACTGTCTGTAAACAAGAATCAACCCGAGTACATGACAGCCACAAGTCAAATGAAAGGAGGAGGTTACACTATTTCTAAATTGACTGCCTCTAAACTGAGTGAGGTTGTTAATCTTTAATACCCATTATTTAATAATTAACCTGTAACACATGGAATGTCACCTGATACTTTGCTAACAAGGCTCTATGCTGAATTGGCTGAATCAGGCAATATTCCACAAGATTGAGCACTATAATAATATTGTTTTATTATTCAACGCATTAATGGCAAAGCACAATTTTCTGCATTAATTTTATTGTTTGTTTATCTTCACTATACACAAAATTACCTACATGTATTGAAGGATATCTGTTGAGTACAAATATTGAACATGCTATGACCACCTGACCACATCTGGACACTGCCACAATAGGGCCGTTTATACGAGAGAGAAAAAGCCACGGCTTACTCTGGCCATGACTTACATAAGACGTGAACACTCCGGTACACAAAAGCGTACAAAATCTACGTTCACGGCTTTCTCAAGCTGTGGTTTATCCTGGCCTAGGAGTTTTAACTCGTATTAATGGTTCCTTTCGCGTCTTATGTAAGCCGCGGCTTATTTTCTCTCGTATAAACAGCCCTATTGTGTTGAATAATAAATAGTGATAGTGATAGCTGCAAGGGTTGAGGGTTTGAGAGGCAGGTTACAATCTTTTTGTGGAAGAAAATAAGTCTGGGAATATTGTTATTTCAGGTAATGATGAAATATTTTCAATCTTAGGCTTAATCTTGTTCGTCCTGGCTTCTACTTTACACGAAATTCTCGATCACTTATTTTTGATCAACATCTCCTTTCTCCTTTCATCTCATGTCACTGCACACGTGGAACAAACACAGTGGAACAGGGGATATTGTGTTGATGTAGCAATAAATTCTTACAATCGAAATCAGTTGAGATTTATAGAATCTGGAAGAGAATTTACGTCTTTGAATTTGAACTACGAAACAGCTGTGTCTAATTTCAAGTTCGTACACAACAAAACGAAAGCGTACAATGAACTCATAGCATTTATCTTACATCGTATCGTGTGGAAAGCTGTCTTCGGTCCTCCTTTTGAGTGAAAGCTATTCCCGAGTCTCAGTTCGTATTCACGATCACTGTTAAAGGGAAATTCTAACCCGTTATTGTCACCAGAAGCCGCCATGTTGAACCATTGCAATAACATAAGCCTGCAGTGCAGTTGGCAGCGTATTGCTTATAGAGCCGTATTTTTCTTCATGTATCAGCTATTGTAATGTATTTAGAATGATCAATACATTAGAATAAGGGATACATGAAGTGCTTACCTATAGAGCGTGCTTGGCGCCTATTATTAGAGAGCTTAAAGGGGCAGTGTCACGATATTGTACCATCGCTTTAAAAAGCTTAAAACTGCCAATGCATCAGTGGAAACGTTAAAATAATGGTCTAGTTTTGCTGCCAAAGACTGTAGTACTGCATTGACACTATAAACTTCTGTATTCCATCTAAGATGACGAAGATGGAAATGGATTGAAATTTGAAAAAACTTGCCAGTTTTTTCAAAATTTCAAGCTATGCATTGAAAATTCACCAAAAAAATTATTATTGTTAGCTCTCCCTGCTAAACTTTCATTGGAATTCATCTTTCTGATTCTGTAGGAGCATTTTTTGCACAATAACAGATAAAAGGCAGTAATTTTGGCAGAACTGAACCAAAAACAGCAAAAATCCCGGTGACAGTGCTCCTTTAAGCACCAGACGTTCGTGAGTCACGGAGGTCAACCGGAAGTGAGATTTCATACCATTTCCTTACTGCGCATGTCACACGGTCGTGATGTTTTGTCACGGAGGGCTCCAAGCCAGCTTTCCCGCCCGTGCAGATTCGTGACGACCCGCACAGTCAACACTTTTTTTTTTTACATTGGAAACATGGCCACTGACAACGAGAAAGAGAAGTCTTCGTAAGTACATCTAAATTTGTCTTTTAGTGAAATTCAACCAAGTATTGAACGAACTATAGCAGGTAGAGTTTGCGTGATGTCCCTTGTGGATGTTGCCGACAAAACCATTAGACTTGGATAGCAGAAATTATAACTCTTGTGAGCTAGACGGCCACAACAGAAAATTTCAACAGGTCTGCTTCTCTCTTTATCAACAGAGATTCCCATATGGAATGGGCACAATGCCATGACTTGGCACTCTGCCGAGAACTTTTGCTTATTAATCCTTTTCAAGCAAAGTACAAGACGACGGCAAGGGCAAAATTGTGGGACCGAGCGGCTGAGAACTTGACGAAAAGCGCCAGACCCGCATTCAAGAAGTCGCTCGATAAACGAGCCGTTCAAGAACGTTACCGGCTTCTCGCCGAAAAATTCAAGAAAAGGATGGCTAAGGAGAGAAGAGAAAGTGGGGTTAGTCCCACCATGTCAGAGCTTGATGTGTTGGTGGAGGAGTTGGTGGAAAGGGAGCACATTGAGATCGATCAGCGTGAAAATGAAGGTAAGCTTAAGTTAATTAAGCTCCTGGGGCACGTTTCTCGAAAGACCCGGTAAGCAGCCCGGTAAGTCTCCAATAAATTTACGGGTGTTTCTCGAATCTTCCACTTGTCAATCCCGGTAATTTTTCCGGTTTTAATTAATTTACTTGAGCACACGAGCACTTGTAAAGTTACCAGGCAACATTTTTGCGCAAAAAAAAAAAAAAATAAAATGGCTTTTTTACCTAGATAGAAAAAACTACGGTCTTATCAAAAAACGACCCATTTTAGCCGACATGGTTGAATACGAAATTATCGAAAGTTGGCTTTCACTAGCTAGAATAGAGTGGCTTGTAGAGGAACTGGGGGTCAAACTGGGGGTGAATTGCGGAAAGCTGCCCGCTTGATCCGGAAACGCAGGTGAAATAGCCGCCGTACGTAGAGCTATGTTTTGTTTCTAAAGCGCTTTGGTTGTTTGCATATAAGCGCTATAAAAGCTTGAAATTATTACTGCTAACGTTGTTTTATTTATCAACCATCAGCGAAAAAAGAATTAGTAGTCTGTCATGTAAACGCGGCTCACTCGCTGCACCGACGTTGTTTTAAATTTAATAAGCTTACTCCAAAATGGCTTCTTTTTAACATGAAATGGGTTCCTGTCACCAAAATAAATCCTACAGCAAACGATACTATTGTCTGCGTTGTATTTTTTGTAGAATTTTCACGACAAGAAGGAAGTTTGAAATAAGATATGCTACAGATATAAAATGTAAACAACAAAAAAGAAGGATCAAGAAGCAGTCTCGCATAATGCGTGGTCCTCGAATGCATTTGGATAGAGGATAAGAGAACAAGATCCAGAAGCGTACTGCTAACGATAGATAAAAGAGAATAAAAAGCTAAAAAAATTGTCACCCCACCGCAAGAGTTTCAGTCGCATTTTAATTGATCTCATTTCAGTTGAGCTCTAAAAGTCGATTTGGGATCGGTAACGTACTTCAGCGTACTTGATGTTTGTCGGAGTTGATGTCTGTCGGAGAAACGATTATATCACGCCAGTTGAACTACAGCTATTCGGTTTTAAAACATAAATTGGATCCTTCCTTTTTCCCATTATTCGCTACACTTCTTGAAGCTAAATTTGTATCTGTACAGACTGTTGAAAAAGACGCGTTTTTGTCCAAGAACACTAAATTTTCACAACTCGAGGGATTTTCTCGGCGGCCCGCATAACTTGTTTAGCATCTGCAAAAACTACTGATCTGCTTATTTTCCCTTTAAAGCTAGGCCAAGAATGATTATTTACATGCACATAGAAGAATAATACTTATGCCTGCCATTTATGAAAGATGTCTATAACAAGGAGAAAAAGGAATTACAGAAATAGTGATTTGAAATTTAAGTCCTCACTGTAGTTTTAACTGTGGCAACAATAGTACAAGGAAAGGTATAAGTTGTTAGCAAAATGAAATAATTGTTTCATTCCAGTGCATTACCTTTGTTACAGCGACACTCAAAGACAGTTTGATTTTTATGTCCCTAAATATATCATATTATGATTCAGATGATTATGAATAAAAGACAAAGGACAATGAAAATCAAACTAGTTTGAAAAATTTTAAGCAAAGTAAAAATTTGAACCACAACAATTTTACATTACTTTTGTATTGTTGTTTAGTTTTTAACTAAATGGCCCCCAAAATCAAAACTGATAAATGTCACAGGTCCAACAAACATTCAGTTTCTTTATATCAGACTTCTAATGCAGACATAGAAGTCTATATAATGACAAGAACACAAGAGCTGGTCTTGAGAGGTCTTGAGAGGCCTGCCTCCTTAGAGTGCAGAATTTCTTAAAATGAATATTTAAGTACAGAGGATGCATACCATCTCCCTTCTGTTCTTTAGGACGGTCAATTTCTCACTCAACCTTTTCATTTTGAACTTGTAATAGGCAGTCACAGTTTCAAAGTACTAAAGGAAAAATAGTTTTATGTATTATACTCCCTAATCAGTAATAAATTATCAGCAGGGTTGCATTTTGTCAGGTAAACATCTCAACGTGGGGTAACCTGCCTCTCATGTTGCATCTGTAAGCTCGTTCTACCATGGCCTGTAAACAGTTCCTAAAACTGAAACCTTTCAAAGGCGCTCTGCATGCATCTTTTATTTGCAACACTCAATAAATTTACATTTTTGTGAAAACAAAGTTTTGACAGGACTATGATGGCCTGATGGGTGTTTTACTTAATTGCTAATATATTATGGAAGCTTAATGAATTAAAAAAGGAACTTTTTCACAAGCTCACTTGTTGCCTACAGTACTTTTACTATAATTAAAATACCGTGTATTTAATTAAGTAAGACAATACATCTATGCAGTAATTAGCCAGGAACATGTTTGTCACTTTTCTGGGTTCATGTGTACATGTAACACCTGTTGGTTGTTTTCATGAGTTTGTTTTTGGCTTTGAATTTTGTCATACTAGCATCATTATTTTGTGCTAGAATTTTGAGAATTTCTTTTAATTGTGTGAAATTTTAAGACTAGAGTAGTTTGAAAAATGTTGAATGTATAAGAACTAACTAAATCCATTTTTGGGTTACCATGGATCCCAAGCACCATTTCAAAAAGGCACTTACATATATAAAAGAATGTGTGATTGCAAACTGCAGCAATTTCAGAATGTTATAATAGGATTGATAGTATAATTTATTGTTATATAATTGTCCAGATGCATAAAATAAAACTGACATTTCAATTTTAAATAATTTTAGACAAGTCTAAGAGTAAGAAAAAAGAGGATGGTGAGGAAATAAGACAGAAAGCATTGGAAAAGCTTGGTGAGACAAGCAAGAGGAAGAAAGAGAAAGAAGACAGGGATGGAAAGGTGAAAAAGGCAAGAAAAAGCTCAAGTGAGACCATTGAGTACCTCAGGGAGAAAAGTGAGCAGGAGATGAAACTAAAGGAAAAAGATTTGGAGCTAGAGAAAAGTCGCCAGGAGGAAGAGAAACGGAAAAATGATGCATTCTTTAATTTGATGCTTCAACAGCAGCAGCAACAACAACAGCAACAACAACAGTTGATGATGATGCTGAGCCAACAGAGCCAAGTGATGATGAAAATGCTGGAGAAGATGGGAAAATAAAGGATTTTGTGAATATGGCTACAACTAGTGCCCACATGTCTTGGTTTCTTGTACCCTTGATTTTCAACACTTTGGTTTTCTTGAGCCCCAATTACTCATTTCCATTGCTCCAATCAAACAATGTCATTTTCTGGATTACTAATACCAATTTTCACTCTCCCTTAGAGGTTTCACATGTCTTTGATGTTTCTATGAATTATATAAAATAAAACTATTACATATTTTGCATGTTCAATGTATTTATTAAACTTTTCATGTAGTTTGTGGCATTTCTTCAATTATGTCAATAAATATCTTTAATATCTTTAAATGCACAGAAGAATTTTTATGTATTACATTTTAAACACAATTTGGCATTGAGTTGTGTAAAAATTATTGATTTCATTAAATAAAGCACTACTTTTAGAATTAAGAGGATAAAGTATTTGTAGCTAAGGGTGTATTTGATACACACGACATGTAGCAATGATCTCAAAAATATTTGTTACACTGCTTCTTAATATTGATCCCAAGAATGTCCCCATGGTTAACTGCAAACTGAGTCATAGACATTACACTTAGCTTTATCGTGTACAAAGAAATGCATGGAAAGCCTACAGGAGTGAGACTTGTACCTAAAGCATGACAGTTGGGAGGTATACCATGGACTTTGGTTTGGAGTATTTTGATTTCCATTGCTCGTGTAACTATACAGCTTAAAAAAACTGTGCATTCAGGCTACTTCAGTTATCTGTGTCCATTGTACAAGATCTTCAAAGAAAAAGATCTTTTGGGGCTGTACTTGCCTTAGGGTTCTTTGTTCAATCTCATCCACAGACCCCATGATTCCTTTGTTAAGTAAGCTGTGACTATTTGATTTGTAAATGTGAAGAAAAGAGCTCTTTTTATAAGTTAGGCCACCTCTGGTAGCCTGAGTTATATCATTTGAAGCATTGAATAGTCTGAGAAGGGGTGCAGCTACCTATGAATAATATGCCAATATGCATGTGCATACCTCTGGTAACCAAAATAGTGCAGTAACTGTATAGGGAAGGAGAAGAGCTGAGCTATTACTACACAGAAGACAACAATGCTGTGCCTAGTTTTTGCGAACATTCAGCTATACACTTGCTAAGAGAAATATTCATGAACTGATGGTGGGTCGAGATCAAAGAACGTTGATGTTTGATTTCCATACATGCATGTTAGGGCATTTCGAATGACTGCACAAACAACGTACATTTTTCCAATAGTGCTGAGTCCAATTTTAAGGTTGTTTTTGTAGTCAAGGAATTTGAAGGAATTCACAACGTCTCCAAAAATCCATTCTACCGAGGTTCTTACTTTACTCATATTTTTATTATATAACTCCATTGCTGGTGTTAATCCTCTTACTCCAGGTCTGAATGGGGCCTGTAGGTGTGCCCTTAGTGGATAGGCGGGGTCACCATATAAGCACATGACTTGGCCGGTAGGGGAGTAGGCATGCAGCTCCAAGTCATTGAGCAAGTGTGAATCCCCCAGCATGCCAGCATCATGCTTTCTTCCTTCTAACAATATAATTAACATAAACATTACTTTCAGGTAGTTCCAACATATTATCCGAACACATCTAAGATTAGATTGATTTGTATAAATTATCATTTTTTTTTTTATTACCTTCAGTATGTTGTTGGTTCTATTTTCTGCTCCGAGGTTTTTCTCCGGGTACTCCGGTTTTCCCCTCTCCCCAAAACCAACACTTCTAAATTCCAATTCGATCTGGAAATGCTCGAACGTTTAATACACGAGCCCCGGCGCGAGAAATTATGGGCAACCACTCCTCACTCTATCGAGCTTAAATAAAATTGATTTGATTTGATTTTGATTCGATGCGTGCTCTTTCCTTTTTTTATCGAGTACAAATTGTTGTACTTATAAAATTTGGCAGTGAAAACAATAGCCAAATTTATGTTCTGTTACGAAAAACTTACCTACTGGTCCAAACAGATTTCCTATTAATCCAGAGGGAAGCGTGACCGACTGAAACTTTAACGCGTGTGCTCGTTTGTGCCCGTTGTAGACAACTTCCTGGAGCTCAACAGGGCGACATATGGGCCTTACAGTGCCATCAATAAACCCAAAGCAGTTGTTTAGAGGAGCTCCTTGTGCGGACACAGCATTAGCATAGGTTTGAAGGAGATGAGGACTCATGATCTGATGGTTCCACTGTGTTAACCGATGGCCATGGTTATCATAAACGTAGTCGATGACACAGTTAGTGATCATACTTAGTTCGGGAACGGGCCTACCAAATCTCGGTATGAGGTCGCTGTATCGACAAGGGTACGCAGTTCGCCTGAGTACCATACAAAGGCCCTCCAGCTTGTTTGCCACTGTTCTTTGGGAACATATGAATGTTTCGGGCAACCCAAGAGCTTCTGCCAACACTGGGATATCTTTCTTGTTAAAACGAAACTCTGCCTTGCATTCTGGCTCCTGAATTTCATCTAAGTCGAATCTCTGATAACTTTCGTAGTCAAATTCGGGGTTTCTCGAGGTGTTTTCGTCAAGCAACAAAAGTAATTCTTCGTCATTTATAACTTTTTGATGATGGCTTAACATAAGCATTTCCCGAGCATCTTTAAACGAAGACATTACAGTGCATATAACATTTCAGTACACAAAAAAGTTTGTTTACATCGGGAGCTTTAAAATTTAATTTTCGCGCCTTTTCTCGCGACCGTCGTGAAAAACTCACGCGTGCTTAAGTAAAAAAATTCGCGCCAAAACCGCCGTTCTCGATCCAGTCCTATCACGGCCTTGGAGACGTTCGTCGTGGAGAAATTTCTGGTGCTTAAGCTCTCTATTTTTCAACATGGCGGCTGAAACACACTAACTGAGCATTCTGTAAATCTATTGTTTTTAAGGAGTCATCTGGCGAAGGTAGACATTAATTTAGGGCACAAAATGTTTAAATGTCCCGTGAAGGTTACATGAAAGGCAGGGTCGTGGAAAAGATAATTTGCCTACACATCAGCGGCGAAACGTACAATACACTGCAGTTGGAGCCCTGTGCAGTGCTACATGTACATGTATGATGAAGAAAAATCTTGTTCAGATGTTAAGTCAGTTGATCAAAGAAGACCACTGAAGGATGCTTCACAAGACAGCGTTATGCAGTCCTCGGTTCTTCTTGTTGAACCCTTTTATGGGGGATCACACAAACTGTTAGTCAATTTACTTGCCAGGGAAATTTCAGGCTGCTTGTTGTGTTGTTTACCAGCAAAGAAATGGCACTGGAGAATGAGAACAAGTGCCCTTTATTTCTCCCAAGAGATTCCTTACACAAGAAATTACAAGTAAGTTAGTGGTACTATATTTTACAGTGTACTTTTGTTTTTTGTTTTTTGTGTCAATGATTTTTGGTCTTAAAACAAAATAGATGACCTAGATGGTTGCACCTTTGGCACTCCATTGGGAACTACAGCACCCACTATTCTCTGCTTGCTTTGCTCAAGTCGACTTCAACTTCATTTGAAGGAAAACCCTGCATAAGCAGTCATGTTCCATTGGAGACCTTATAGTACAATTGCTGTAGGAGCCTTGTCCTTGTCCACTTTTTTAAAAGTGGTTACCACCAAGATCATCACATTGAAGGGAGGGTGGCATTTACATTTACTACATGTATCTAGGGTTACAGATGTACAATGTACAGAGGTCTGTGAAATGTCTTATTCAAGGTCTCTCATTTAGAATTTTTTGCAAAATAATGGCAAGTTTCAGTCCTGATATTTTTAATTTTGTGCTCAAAGGGTCTTGTTTACAAGCTCGGTGTTAAATTTAGCTGAACTGGTGGCTCTGAGGCCAGACCTTGCAAGGTTAAAGAAGGTCCTTTACTTCCATGAGAATCAGCTTATTTATCCTGTGAGAAAACAACAAGAAAGAGACTTTCAGTATGGCTACAACCAGATTTTGTCATGGTAAGATTCATGTGAATGTAAACTCTATATAATTATAGTGCTAATCAAATGAGCATACTTGTATGGCCAATCAGTTCTGACAGGTATGACGTCCTTTTCTGATCCATGGTTTATGAAGTCCTAGGACCATTACTGATCCTTTCAGGGTGAGGTAGTTCAGTGAGGTCCTCTGGAGTGTTTCACTGCCCATTCTTGTTGGTATTCATAGCCGTCAGATGGTGATATTAATGAAAAATGTCAAAAGTCTTCAGTTGGTTTCTTTTTATTGTGTTCTGCTATCATGTCGTTTTTAAAAGATTTTGAAATTCTGATGTAATTTTACTTTTCTTCTAAAAATTATTTTACCCCTTTTTATTATTAGGTAAATATTTTATTTTATTTTATTCTGTATTTATTTAAGTTGTAAATTAATTAGGAGGGCTCCACTGAAAACCTCCTTGGCGAGTTGGATCCCCCTCTTATTATTATTAATATTATATTATTATTATTAGTATTATTATTATTATTTTGGGTACTGTGGATTTCATGTAAATCTGAGGTGCTGAGAGTAAAATGTTGTTGATTAATTTCTGGAAAAAAGGCAAGATGTGTCTTGTGGTTTTAACAGTTCTATTTTTCCTTGGTTTGTAGCCTTCATTGCAAGCTGAAATTAGTATTGTTTACTTAAGATTAGAGGACCCACTTTTCATGTACATGTACATTTGTTGCAGTTTGGTGGCTGACATTGTGGTATTCAACTCTCATTTCAACATGGAGTCATTCTTGTCGTCTGTCAACAGTTTTCTGAAATTAATGCCTGATTATCGGCCAAAGGGACTGGATCAGCTGATCAGACCAAAGTGCAAAGTGCTGTACTTTCCTTTGACGGCAAATGATCAGATGCCAGAGCATTCATGCACTGAAGATGTACATGCACTTGACAATGAAAGACCAGCTGAAGAATTTATAAGGAAGCAGGTTTTAGATGGAACTTTTTGTGAAAAGGTTGGTGATGATATAATACTCAGGTGCTATTTTTTAGTTGAAGTTTTACCTACAGTATTTTGGAATTATTGTATTTTCTATTACAGTGGTGTTAAGGCAAAAACAGACATTGGTTGTGATGTACATACGCATACAGTGTAAAGTCCCAACAAATGAATGATTGCCAAGGAAACATGTACAACTAGAGTAGCTGTATTTTACAACATTTGAGACTTGACTTTCTTATTAATGTTTACTACTCTTACTACCCAGTTACTTTCTTGGTTTTTACTATTAAATAGAATAATATAAATTATGGGCTCCCTGAAAAAAATACTTTTGAAACATCAAATCAGGACTTGATTTAGTCAGAAGAACAAGTGCACAAGCAGCCACTCCTGATCTGCCCTGGGATGGGTGAATGTCAAGGGAAACACTAGTGTATACAAGAGAGCCATCCTCTGGTGTTGTTGTCCAGCTTCATAGTTACAAGTAACTTGTACAGATTTTCAGGTACTTCATCTCTTGGTTCATAAGACCTTCATGTATGAAAAGAGGTACTTTATTAATACATGTAATTTATTGTTAATTTTTCTATGCTGGACAGCACAAGACTCTGAGGCACCCTCCCTCCTTTTCAGTCACAACGGTTCTTCTTCCAGACTTCCCCTTAGGGTAACTGAGTCCACAATGTACACATACATCTGTACTGCAGATGATGACAACTACTGTAGTAATAATCTTTTACTCTTACTTAGTAGACTTCATGTAACCAGCAGAACTCTCACTCATTCCAAGCAGCAGAATGTTCAAGGCCTTTGCATATTGTATGGGCTCATAGATGGTATGTCATTATATTATTGACTTGTTGTACAATGATACACTTGAACACTGCTATCTCAAGAAGGAAAAAGAAGAAGGAAAAATTCAGTTGAGGGAGTAGGAGTTTGAGCAGTCCGCTGCACTCGCCCATATGGGTGTTTGTTCGTGTAATATCTGACCCTGAGTTGCTTCTCATCTAATTTAAGGTGGCTCAAAAGAGTTTTCAGCACTTTCCAAGACGAAGATTTTGATGGGTCATTATTACCACTCTTTATCCATTCATGCTACAGAGCCACCTTAAATTTTCGAAAATTTAAGGTGGCTCTGAATCCCATGTACAGAATTTTTTTTAACTTTGCCAAATGTTGCGTCTTATCCTGCTTATCAAATTTCGATAACAATAAAAAATTTCACTGTGCTGTTTTTGAAATATAAGTACTTACAGCTAAAATTAAGGGTGTTTTTAGTAGGTCATGCTGTTGTTATGGTGACATATAGCGTCACGAAAATGATAACGTGCTCCCCAATGATTGGGTAGTTTTGTGATACCACGATTGTAGCATCAACTGGTAAAGAGTGGTTATAATGATCCATCAAAATCTACGTCTTAGAAAGCACTGAAAACTGTTTTGAGCCACCTTAACCCATTGGCACCCGTGCCGGCCAAAACCGGCCGTAAAAAACTCCCATGCTTCAAAACATTGCAACTTTCTCAATCGCACGAATATTGCCTTAACTGTTAGTTGTGAGCACGAAATGGAATGTCTTTTAAATTTGGATATCCAATAAACGCAAGAAACGTAGCGATTTTTACCAAATATGGCCTTTTGAGTTTGGACGAAAGAACGAAACTGACCGTTTTTAACGTCAAAGAGAAACAACAAAAATGCCCCTTTTTGCCTTCATGTTTTTTAAGGAAATCATCGTTGAAAAACCAAACTTCAACCATCATAACGAAATTCAGTCCTTGTTCTAGCTTAGAAATGACTTTTTTTGTTCATATTCTTCTCCCGAGCGTAGATACAGCCTTTTGTTCCAGTGCATTCGGGCCTTCCCGACATTTTCAACATCTCGAGCGCGTTGCATGCTGGGAACTAACGAAAATTTTTGACAGCGCCCGTTCCTTCCCCCAATTCTTTCACATAGGCACTCCGACCTACCGCCAAAATGTCCTGCTTGTGGTCATCTTCAGTGCTCACAAATTCCAAAATATGCGGCTGTAGGTCGAGAAATTCATCAGTAGTCGAGTCCCAAAGGTACCAAGTGTCCGACCGGCCAAATTCCCAGTTCGTCGAGTAACAAGCCAAATTCGACAACAAAGTACATCACCTTGCTCGATTCTTTGAGAAAGTGGACTCTTAGCTACCGTCACGCTTAATGATGCTCATCAGACAGCCGCTAAAGATGAAAAATGGCGGTAAACTTAGCAAAATCGCAAGTAAACCGAACTTGGGCCATTGTTGTCGCTTCACGGATAAAAAATAGCTACGTCAAAATGACGCTTTCAGAAACCTTGAGCCTCCAGTGCCTTAGAACAGCACCACTTTTCCCTGGTAGTTTCAAATAAAGAGTCACAAATTGCTATTCATCGTTTATGGGTGGAAAATCACTCCGAAACGTAAAAAGAGCCGGTAGTCAATGGGTTAAGCAAAACTCGCAGTTTCAAATTATCCCACAACTCCAAACTCTCAACATTGCTCTTGTAGCACAAATTTGTTCATTGTTTTTAATTTTTATTTCAACCAGGGAACATGACAAAGGTCCTGATTTGTTCTTCAACACGCTTTATCAGCTAGCTGATCAAGGATTGCAGTTCAAGGTGTCAGTGATTGGCCAAACTTTCTCTGAAGTCCCAGGTATGAATAATTAATAATGATGACGACGACGTTGACGACGATGCTGATGAAGATGATGATGCAGTAATAGAATACTGTGCAAACTCTAACGTAATAATAATATTAATAATTACTACTAATAATAATAATTTATAATTTAGTATATTTCAGGCCAGACTCAAGGGAATATTCATCTAGGCTACGCAGTTTCTTTTGCACAATTTCAGAAAATTTTTTGTCACTAAAATGGATTCATAAGCAACCCACCATACATGTAGTGATCTGGAGACCATTCCTCCGTGCAGTAACTTAAATTCCATCTTTGATCAGGTATTTTTGAAGAAGCGTTTGCACGAATCAGTGATTATGTTCTTCATTGGGGATACCAGGAGGCACGAGAGGACTACATTAAGGTGCTTATGGCTGCTGATGTGGCAGTATCAACTGCTGAACATGAGTTCTTTGGCGTTTCAATGTGAGTTCTTTATGTTGTCTTTTCATGAATTATTAATGATTTTGAGAACTGTTGTTTGGATTGTAAGTATTTTTGGTTTGCACGTCACGCAAGTATCACACAAATAATAACTAGAAGAGTAGTAAATAAACAACATGTCCAGGTTTCATGGCTGTGCAATACTCAAAAGTATTTCATTCAAAATTATGTTGTTTGGTATGGAGACGCCATGTTGGAGTCCCTCTGAGGGGAAACAATCTTCAGTTTAGTTTGGCTCTCATAACATTTTTTCTCTCTGCTAACCTTGAAAACATTCGTATACACACTTCTCTTAACATATTTGTTATTCAGAAGTAGAAACCACGATGCGAATCGATATTTTCGTGTACGTGACATGCCTCTCACAAGCAATCCAGACGTCACGCATCGTGGAAAACTTCCAAATTCAAACTCCTCTATTTTCAAAACAAAGCGTGCTACCGAGCTAAACTGAAACAGGCCAGCAGATGTATCTTAAAATGTTTTTTACTTGATGAAGGTAAAAACTCAAAATTTTAACGTTAGTTTTTTCTGACGTCACGTGCAAATCAAGAATAAAGCTGGGTCCATAACGACACTTCTCTCCCAGTAACTTTCATTTGAATTATCACTCTGTATGACCTCATCCTTGAACTTAAATCCTAGAATCATCTTTTACACCTTGTAACTCTCTCATCTGAATTGTCCGCACACAAACGCTTTCATATTTTAGAACCACCTCGTATTTTGTAAGTAAGTGTTGCATTTCTTTTACTATGTTGTAATTTATATCCTAGGCTGGAAGCTGTGCAATACGGCTGTTATCCACTCTGTCCAAATAAGCTTGTCTACCCCGAGATCTTCTCTTGTAAGTTGAGAAATAGTTTAAAATAACTCGTAGGTCGGTAGCTTGTGCGTGGAGACAAATAACGTAACACTGTTGGGTATCTCAACATAAATTACTAACTTTATTAAACATCTTTATAAAGACTCTAAAGGAATTTCTGATCATGACGCACTAACTTTGTCTCTGATGTCACCACAGTATCATAACACGCCGTTTGGTGATTGTTGGTGCTGTTTTGATTGTTCAGTTTGTTTTTTCTTCTTCTTTTTTATTTTCACAGCAGAATATCTGTACTCAACTCCACAGCAATTGGCCAAAAAGCTGAGATATTTTTGTAAAAATCCGCGACATGCTCGGACGCAGAAAGTTAAAGTAAGTGGCGGACAAGAACATGGAGGAGATGAAACCTAGCGTGTTTTCACGTGTGTTTACAGTTTTACTTTAAGATTTTATTTGGTTACTAACATTGTATCATAATTAGCGTAACACAGTGGCGGACTTTTAGTTAAATTCGAAATCTTTTTGGCTACTTGTCAGTCAAATTTTCGGTAGAGTACACACAACAGCACATGCAAGCAAAATTGCCAAACTTATAAGGCAACGTGCGAGTCAATCGTCACCATTTGGACTTTTCAATTAAGCCAGAAATTACTGGCGCCTTTCACGGTGTTTGCTGAAGAACACACTGCTCTGTGCGAAGGTCTCGGTCAAGTCAAACTCCATTGTTAACTGATCGCTAATCGCTCGCACATCACCCAGGGATACTTTCAGTAGCTCTTGATTTTGTCGCTCCAAATGGTTTCACTTATTTCACGGTTTCACTTTTTCTAGGTTGACTGGAAAAGATTCAGTTGGGACAGGTTAAAAGATCAATTTCATGAACTTTTCTCGGCAGCAAAACCCAACGAAACCACAGAAAGGTTTGACGAAAACTAAGGGAATGAAGTGTTGCCTTGGAAAGACCATGGAAAGAACACCCGAAGAGTCTTCAATTGTTTGTTGTTGTTTTTTTTCTTATGCGGAATGAGAATCGCGAAAGATGTTGCACCAGGCCGTCGCCATCTGAGTACAAGATGTTGCTAACCTACAAAAACTCACTGAATGCCGAGTTAATTCCAACCTCCCCATCACCCTGGGTTATAATGAGTAAGAATCAAGATCATTATAACAACGTAAAATCCTCGGAAACCTGGAAGAAAGTAGCGATAAATCGGCATTTCCCGGAGTGTTCTTGACGTGTTTTTTTTCCCGAGTGTCAGCTTGTTGTCATCCATATCACGGTATTTAGACGTTATATGATTTCTGTGTGTTTGTGTTTTGTAATTCCAGAAATTAATAAAGCTTGGTTTTCAAGCAGATTTGTACAAGAAATACATGAAATATACCGGTATTTAAATATTTCTACCCGAGTCAAACTATTAGAACATGACAGAAAGTATAAAGAGGCGACACTGGAGGTACAACATTGATAATACAGTGTATTAACTACAAAAAGAAAAACACATTTTGTAAACTAACCCCTAAGAAAATCTTAGCCCGCGCGCTGAGAAATAACACCCACAAGGAAGAGCTACGCGCGAGGAAGGAGACACGCGAGAAAGACGTGCAAGGATGAGCGAAAAATAGCTACAGCTCACTTTGGAAAAGACTGGAATAGATTCTGCCGCGTGCGGGATTATGGGATTCCCCCCGTCCAAAAAAAAATACATAATACTAATAATAATAATAATAATAATAATAATAATAATGATGATGATGATGATGATGATTTTAGCAGAATATTTCTCCGTTATGCGGATTGTGTGGTGAAAGGACAGAAACGGTTAGCCAAATTGCAGCAGAGTGCACTGCGCTTGCTCAAAAGCATATAAGGCGTGCAGACATGGTAAAGTTGCACAAGTGCTCCATTGGGACATCAGTAAGAAGTGTGGTTTTGAGGCAACAGAAAACTGGTATGATCACAAGCCTGATCCGGTCTGTGACTCCGAAAAGTACAAACTGTTATGGGACTTCAAAATCCAAACAGACCACCGCATAGACTACAACAAGCCTGATATTGTGCTCTTGAATAAGGAAGAAAAATCTTGCCTTACTATTGACGTAGCCTGCCACTTTTGACACAAGAGTGCTTAGCAAAGAAAAAGAGAAGATAGAGAACTATCACGATTTGAAGCACGAGATCAAGCGGATATGGAACTGTGGATCGGTCCATGGCTTCCCAATAGTTATTGGTGCGTTGGGGACAATCTCAAGGGGATTTGGAAACTGGCTAAATCTACTGGGAATGTCCTACCACATGAAACTCCTGCAGCGGGTGTGCTTGCTGGGAACGGGGAAAATCATGAGAAAAGTGCTGGACACCTAAGGACAGGCTTGAGGGTCATGGTATGATTAGACGGTACAGGGCATCCTAGGCCACAGGCAGTGGCCCGATGTTCTGTATTATTTCCTGCATGAGCAGTGATTTATAATAATAATAATAATAATAATAATAATAATAATAATAATAATCCCACAATCGCTTGCACGGCCACTTGGTCCCAGTATTTTCCAAAGGGAGCTCAAATATACACAACAGAATACTTAACAAGTCGCTGAAACTAAGTAGTGTATCAAAGACCATCCGTGTGACATAATCTGAAAAACCTCTACAGTTCCCAGTCTACTGGTTACGTAATAGCACCAGACATCCTTTAACTTGGAACATCTCTGATCTTCTCATAAGCTTGGGCGACGTTAAGAACAGTGACCTCATCAAATTTCCTTCCCACGATCATCATACCAACTGGTAAGCCCTCACTGAACCCTGCATTGATGGTCAGGGCTGGGTGTCCTGTGACATCAAACGGACATGTGTTCACGCTCCTGACAAATGCTCTGTCCAAATACTCTGCAAGACACAAAGTCATTTAATTAGTATTGTTTACTAGTATACTGGACAACATTCCTCAGGTTCTAGAGCGGTTAAGGGGCGCGCGCGTCCCAGTGGTTAGGACACTGGAATTGTACTCCGGGTGTCGCCAGTTCAAACCTTCATTGTTTCTTTGTCTACGTTTGCCCCAATTCAACTCCTCGACACTTTCCAAATAGCCAGCAGGTCGGCTTCGAAAAGCAAAAAACACTTCCAGAATTGCGTGTCACCCGGTGTCTTCCATTTAAATCGACATTTCAGGATTTCAAAGACATTCAACAGTCAGACCACTTTTAACAGAAAAGTGAACAGTGTCACAGAAGATTGCAGCTCAGTTGTTATTTTCTTACTATTTTTTAATGATATTAAATGCTTAGGAGTTCGTCCACATTCGTATTCAGTAGTTTTAAACACCCCAAACCTATCGCAACATGGCCTAGCTATTTCTAAAGAAGATGAACTGACCTTCCAGAGTAAGATTCTCTTGCGGGTAGAATGGCGCCTTCTTGGGACTGGTCGGTAAAATCAACACGTCGTACTTCTGGAGTGCTTCGTCATAAGCCTTGCAAAGTACTCGACCCAGGTTTTGCGCCTTACCGTAGAAAATACTATGGTAATCTTCGTGCAAATACTTTGCAGCCATCAAGGTTACTTTGCAGGTCGCTGATAAGTCATTTGAGTGACATTTTAGGCCCCTAGAAAAAGCCTCTTGAAGGGTAGTATCGTAGTACATTTTCGCAGAGGAACCAAACCCTGGCAAGGCGAACACATGAGAAAACGTTAACGGATTCTAAATGCCCTTTATAATTTTGCGTGAGCGAAAGTCCAAATTTGGCCATATCAGAAATGAGTTGAACTATTCCCCCGTTGAAAATTGGGTGGGTACCCTAACTAGTCTAGAAATATTTAGATCTTGTTCAGCAAACAGTCAGAAGAAATTCTACTATTTCCTCGTGAGACTGTACCTGCATTCACCGGTCTTTATCAGTGAATAGTCACTAACGACTGAGCCAATCACAGACCGGTCACAATGGGGTTGAAAATTTATTTTCGTCCTTTTTTTTAATTATTTATTGCGATACACATTCACCACATGCTTGCATTACTACACTATTTACATTTTTATGTTTACTTACAGCGCATTTACATGAATGAGATTATTCACAAAACAAAAAAATATTTCAAGTGTACAAACTTTTGTTCGTACACTTACATGTATGTATTAGAAGAAAAGTGTTTTACTAGCTTCAGGTTATTTTGGCAGAAGAAAACCTCTAAGACAAGCGATCAGGCACTCGCGTTTCTGCAGTCGTCTGTCTAGCCAGCATATTTTGCAACATTTCAGTCTTCGTTTTATTGTTCTTCGTCCGCGCTTAAACTGGGATGAGAGCAAAATTTGAGATCATGTTTTCTCTTAGCCTAGTTTTCACGCGGTCATGGAACAAAAACAGAAGATGGAAATGCTTGGTACGCAGGCTATGATCTGTTGCTAATAAAGATTCTGTTCTGTTCTGTTCTATCTCGACCTGTGGTCACGTACTTGTTAAGTATGAATGGCAGGAATTTCTTACCAGCCCCTTGGTACATCGTACGATAGCAGCCAAGCTGAATAATGGCGCGATAGATTCGCTTACCTGCATAAAGAATAAGATCCACACAGATCATGTTAACCTAAAATGTCGTGACAAGCAGTCGTTAACTTTGTCTCCAGAGCTCATAAGTCCTTCCATTGTCATTTCTGACGGGCTCTATCCACGTAGTCAAGCCTGTGTCTGGCCACAGCAGAGAAGACCGCTGTTTTCCTGGGTGTGACACTTCTCTCTAACATTGTTTCTGTCTATACAACAATTATGAAAAACTGGCTCACTGGAGAAAGCAACGCCAGAGTTTTGATTGGCCTAGCGCTAAAGTGACATCGGCAATTATACCTTGTATGACAAATAGCGGTCATTAAGTGGCCCTCTGGTCTGTCTTCAGCAAATGAAACAGGCCCCAGCAAGGGAAGTGAAGGGGGTCTTGAGTCCCCCAAGAATGTTTTGGCAGTAATGATCCGTCAAAATAAGAGTGCGGGAAACCGGTGTGAGCCACCTTAAATGGTAAACTGATGACGTCTCAACAACTTCGGGAGGTAATACTAATGGCAAAAGGAAACCATCATTGTTTATAAGCCTAACTTGAGTCTGATTTTCTTTTGATAACAGTCATCACTTCAAACAGATACATTACCGTCAGAATGCATTGGAATTGACACTTCCTCCACGATTGCACCGCACTTACTACCCAGCAGTCCAGCGGCCTCCCTCACCATCTTGTCGACATCGGGTTCGGAACAGTCCAATCCAAAGCCTTCTTTTAAGATGCCAATATTCATATTTTCTACCTTTCCTGTAAGCTGACAGAAGACAGATGCCAATGAACAGTTTCCACAACAATCAAATTATATCTAGCAGCTGCACTTGTGTGGAAGTAAAAGAAGAGGAACGAAGGTTAAAAAACAGCTAGAAATGCAAGTTGAAGTCGTGTAAAAACCCCGATACAACTTCCCGTTGCGAGCTCATGTTAAAAACGAGTAGTTGCTTTTGTACGAGGCTTTACGTGAGTCTTTATTCTTTTACCGTCAAGGGCTGAAGTGCTAATAATTGTAGTAGAATAAACATACATAGAATGAAAAAGCTGCTAGGCGCGGAACCCAATTTATTATAATGAAACGTGTGCGGTCTGCCGGGATAAAATTTCCCTAGCCCAAATTAATAACGACAAATAAACGCTGAATACGTCAAAATATGCTCGGGATGAAATGCATGAAACGAACTTATCCAAAATGAACTGCGAAAAGAAATACGCACCAATGCTGTGTATTCTGGAACTTTAAGGTCACGTGGCTGTCTTGGGTCCAGTCCCTCGTCATATCCTGCCATAACCTATCGAACAATTGGTGTTGATATTATAAAGAACAATGACGGAATTTCTTTGTTGTGAATGGCTCACACTAGATTGAAAAACACTCGTAGTTTTTGCGTTCGTCTGTCGTACGAATGCGCGCTACCTTCGAACAAAGTCTGGAGCGAGTGTGTAAACGTACGCAGAGTGGGACTGGAGAGAGATGCAAAAATCTACGCGTCGAGCAATTCAAGAAAAGAAACCGACTGTATTGCAGTCTAGACTCGTATTGAGGATAATTATGTTCCGACGGAACTTGAGATGTTATTAGATCCACTTTAAAAAATTACAAGGAATAGATAATTTGACGAAGTGCTCAGTGATCACACAAGTTCTGTTTCATACTTCATTTATCAAGTACTAAACTTGTTATTTTCCACATCTGCCAAGCGATGAACTTTACAACGTACAAAACGGTCTCAATAACAGTAACTTATGGTCCCACGTCTCACCTCCAGCATCAAAGCTGTATCATAAACGGTCCTTGTCATCGGCCCTGTATGATCCAAAGTCAACTCTATCGGCATGATGCCCGTATATGGAACTAGTCCGTACGTTGGTTTCAATCCCACAATGCCGCACGCGGCAGATGGAATCCTAATGGAACCTCCTTGGTCACCACCAGTTGCCATGTCAACGTATCCCCCAGCCACCTTAACACCGAGTACAGAAATATCATACGTCATTCGCTTGTTTGGCTAATTCATAGACCTTTTTCATAATGGCGGACGATTTTAATTATTCTTTTGTATATGTGTTAATTAGCCCTACTAACCTCACTTTAGCACATGCTGACGAGGCTAGTAGGGCTTATTATCATAAGAATAAAAGAATAATTTGTCGAGCGCCATTATGAAAAGGGTCTATTGCAAAGTAAAGCAAGCCAGCTGTCTGGCCCTGATCCCATAAAAAAAAAAAAAAGAAAGCGATTCATTATGTGGTGGATTGAAAAATTAAAACATGTACCTTTTATTTGTACGTGTGTTTTTTGTTTGTTTGTTTGTTTTTGCGTTTGCCTGTCTGGATGAAATGACCACGACATCAACAGGAAAAAGTAAAGAGATATATGTCTAAAATAGTCTTAAGGTAAATACGCGGTGATCTGTAATAGATGAGCATTCTCCGACTCCATTAAACAAGTAACGTGACCATCAACTGTCTAAAAAGAGGAAATCTTGTTCTTTTTTCAGTACCTGTGACATGATTCATCCATTATTGCAAAAATACCAACAAATTTTAAAGGCCAAGTTTGCCTGCCTTTTTTTGAATTCTAGCCCCACGACAAATAAGGGACCCTTTCCATCTGACCAAAAATTCCGGGTGAGGAATCAAACGGAACGCAAATTTTCCGGAAAAAATCGGAAATTTGGGTAAACCTCACGAGGTTGTCCTTAAGTTCCGGAAAATCTGAACAACCAGAAAGTACGGTTCCATTCCACCATTCATGCTCGCGTCCAGTTTCTCAGGCCTTGTGCATTGAATCGAGGGTATTCTTGGTTTTCAGTCACGCAAGTTAAAAAATAATATCATCAAACATTCAATATTGTAGAAGAGTAATAGCTGTAAACAAAATCCCAAAGTCTTAGGGCTGCGTCGTGATATCCCGCAATCGAGATATTCGGCAAAATGTACTACTCACGATTATAGACATTAGTATGGAAACGCCATGATGGTGTCCCTCTAAGGGACACGAATATGGCGGCCGAAAACGAGTGAAAACATGTGGAATTCACTTTCGCTATCTCAAAGGCTTTCTTCTCTCTTTTGAGTTTGCAAACATTCACATGGACACATGTTGGCTTTTCAGACCTCAAAGAAACACGCTGAATCGATGTTTTCATGTACTTGACATGCTTGTGAGCAGACATCTATATGTCACGCACTGTGAAAAAATCTAAAATTCAAACTGCTCTTTTTTTTCAAAACAAAGCTCGCTTACTAAAATGTCTTTTACCTGATGAATCTAAAAATGCAAAAGTCTGTTTACTTTTGAATTTTAGTTTTTTATGACGTCACGTGAAAACAAAGAATACTTGATGGTTTCTCAGTATCAGTGGTCGGGCTGTTGTTTATCGCCTGAAAGTCTCTCTTTGACCGTCAGATGTCAACCTCCTTCCCAGGGCTTTTCCCCCACTTGGGAAAATGAGCCCTGGTAACCAGCTTGATCAGATGTATTGGCTTGACAGATCAATAGGGCGATCAATAGCCCCCTGCCTTACTCGTTGGGCAACACGGTTCGCACGGTTTTGGCGCCAAACTCGTGAAAGTGAATAGCCTGGGTTGGACGCATGAAATTTCAGCATTTCAAACTGGAATTTTTGGTTGAATGGTAAGCACCCAAGGTCAGTAGGAAAGCATGATTCTCTCACCAAAGCACCAGATCCAGAAGAGGATCCTCCAGCCATTCTTGTTGTGTTGTGTGGATTCAACACAGGTCCTGTAGCAGCAGTAAAGCTTCCTCCGCTAACGCACAAATTCTCACAAACTGCTTTGCCCACAATGTTCCCACCAGCGTCCAATATCCGGGAAACGACAGTGGCGTCAACATCCGGAACAAACCCGTCCAGCGTGAGGGAGCCATTCATCATTGGTACCCCTGCTACACACGTGTTGTCTTTGATGGCCACTGTTTTACCCTGAAGTTTACCCCTTGATGCTCCTTTGATGTCACAGCGCCAGTACCTGTTAAACAATTCCGGCTATAAAATTCCTTAATTAGCATTAACCATGTCCCTCCCTCAACACAATATGGAGCTTACGCAACTACGACGGCGACGGCAACGAAAACGCCACACAACAATGGGCTTAAAATGAGCAATAACAATAGCACTGCACGTGCGTTTTACATTTTGGTACATTTCTTTGCTGTCATCTGTAAAACGACAACGTGAAATCACTAAATTATCGGTTTTCACTAGAACGTGACCACATAACAGCAATTTTTTTCTTTCTTTTTCTTTACTTTAACACCGTTCACAGTAATTCAGACCCTGGACAGTTTGCCAGCATTTCTTAAGTTAAACAAGTTGGAATAATCGCGAAAGCGTTACAAAAACAAGAAGTTTCATTTTCAAATGACGTTTTCGTTGCCGTCGTCGTTGCGTAAGCTCCCTAATGAAGTTATTACGACGTTTTAATCCACTACAGGATCCTTCATCGTACTTCGTTATGTGGGGTGATCTCCGCCAAAATTATGTTTCAAATTGTGTTATGCAGAATCTCCAATGTTTCTTTCTGGCAATCAAATTCTTTTCTGAAGAGTTGGAACAGAAATTGAGACACCACCAAAGAAATTGAAGCAACAGAACAGAAATTGGATCGGTTGTTAATTGTTTCGTAATTTCTGTTCTGTTCTACATCTATATTTATTAATCAACAACGCTTTCGCATCAAGTCGATATAAATAAAAAATAAATAAATAAATAAATAAAATAATAATAATAATTTAAAAAAACACTTATAAATTAAGTACAGTAATATATTACAATTTCAAATGATAAAATTATTTTATTTCTGTTGCTCCAATTTCTGTTTTAGTGTCTTTATTTCACTTCTCATGTCTTAATTTCTGTTCTGTTGCTTCAGTTTCTTTTGTGGTGTCTCAGTTTCTGTTCCAACTCTTTAGAAAAGAATTTGATTGCCAGTAAGAAAAATTGGAGATTCTGCATAACACAATTTGAAACATAATTTTGGCGGAAATCACCCCTCATACTTCGTCGTATTAAGATCTGCTCGCTCACCGCTTTTGATCCGAACCCAGCAACAACTTTCTACGAAAACCATAGAAAGCAGCCGTGAACAATATTCAAGTTTACTTATCTCTTTGATTGACATATATATATATATATATATATATATATATATATATATATATATATATATATATATATATAAATTCTGTATACGAAGGAAACCCTAACCCTGTACACCCCAAATAGTCATATTTTAATTGGATAAATGTTTGAAAGAAAATTTGGAATTTAATTAATTGAAATAAGCCTGTATCCGTAATTGGATCCTCCTTTGTCATCCGCTAAGTTGACTTCGGTCGTGTATCAGTAATTGATCCTTAGTTGGGTTTCAAATGGAGTTATAGGCTTCCCCTGCCTTGCCACCTTGAAAGTAAAATTTCCCGGTATACCACGTCTTCGATCACGTTAACCACATCTTCGATTGCCGTGTTGCCAGCATGGTTGTCCTGATGGTGTAGTAGTCATCACACCCGACTAGTATACGGGGGGACGTGGGTTCAAATCCCGCTCAGGGCAAATTTTCTTTCAAACATTACTGGAAAATACGACTTTGCCAATATTTCGTCTTTATTAAAAGACTTCATCAGGGCAACTGATGTGAAAGCGGTTAAAACCGTTATAAGATATACGCTAGCTGATGTGAGACGCTAATACGAGACTTACAGCTGCTCGCGCGCGTTACATATAAGTGAAGCAATGAGAGCAATATTAAAATAAATCCCTTCGAGGATTCCTACTACAGAAAAAATCATCACTATTAAGACCCAGTGGATAAATACATCAAAGACGGTATGCCCACTGGGCCTCCCTATCCCTAAGATATTCCTCACTTGAACACTTGTCTATTAACTGTATTCTAACATCACTCAAACCATGATGGTCTGCCTGATTGAAATGCCTGTATATAACATCGTCTTTAAGTTTATTCTCAGAGGATAGTCCTCTGTGCGCATTAATCCTAGACTTGTGGTTATTAAATCTAGTCCTAAATTTGTTAATAGTAGATCCCACATATTGCATTTGACACATAGCACAAGACAATAGGTAGACTACGTGGTCTGAATTACAATCCAGCTTAAAATTAATCACAAAATCTCTCCCAGTAACTCTACTTTTGAAACAAATGCCCTCATCCAAGAAATCACAAACCCTGCATCGTCTATCCCCACATCTACCACAACCCTTAACACTAACTGGTGTCTTAAGTTCGGAATGTACCAGAATGTCCTTAAGGCATTTAGGCCGCCGGAAGGCCACCATGGGCACCTGTTCTAAGGCCAGCTGGCAACGCCTAGAAGATTGCAAAACAGGATGAAGCCTATGTAATATTTTAGAAATACAAGGGAGTGCCGGATGAAATGTGACCACAAAAGGAATACGTTTATTACAAGCAGGCTGCTTATCCCTAAGGGTTTGTTCCCTGGGAATCCTACGTGCTCGATCTATTTGCCCCTCCACATGCTCCCTGTTATAACCCCTTTTAACCAAGTAACTGCACAATTCCTCAGCCCGTTTATCAAAGACGTGGTATCCCGGGAAATTTTACTTTCAAGATGGCAAGGCAGGGGAAGCCTATAACTCCATTTGAAGCCCAACTAAGGATCAATTACTGATACACGACCGAAGTCAACTTAGCGGATGACAAAGGAGGATCCAATTATGGATACAGGCTTATTTCAATTAATTAAATTCTGTATACGAAGGAAACCCTAACCCTGTACACCCCAAATAATCACATTTTAATTGGATAAATGTTTAGTTTGTGCTTCAAATGGAGTTATAGGTTTCCCCTGCCTTGCCACCTTGAAAGTAAAATTTCCCAGGATAGCACGTCTTTGATAAACGGGCGATCACGTTAACCACATCTTCGATTGCCGTGTTAACAGCATGGTTGTCCTGATGGTGTAGTGGTCATCACACCCGACTAGTATACGGGGGATGTGGGTTCAAATCCCGCTCAGGGCAAATTTTCTTTCAAACATTTATCCAATTAAAATATGATTATTTGGGGTGTAC
This sequence comes from Pachyseris speciosa, assembly GCA_016490735.1. NCBI lineage: Eukaryota > Metazoa > Cnidaria > Anthozoa > Scleractinia > Pachyseridae > Pachyseris > Pachyseris speciosa. Next base: position 817,750 of record JAEMWC010000024.1, read on the forward strand.
AGGGTTAGGGTTTCCTTCGTATACAGAATATATATATATATATATATATATATATATATATATATATATATATATATATATATATATATATATGTATGTATGTATATATGTATATATATATATATCACCAAGCATTGCAAGGGTTTTCCTCAGGTGATGGCCTGTAGCCCGGTGTCCGTGGATATTTAACTGGAAGCTTGGGGTCTGGTAACTCGTACAATTGCTGATAGGTATCGCCTAGGGTCTTGGCAATAGCCTCTGTGCATAAAACAGAATCAAAGTTTTTTATTACAGTGAGGAAAATAATTGAATTCCTTGAAAATTCACCTTCTTCGATTTATTGAAACATGAATCTCACCTCTGTAGGTTACCAGTTCGCTCTCTTCTATATCTAGTCCCAAGCCACGGGCAATCTCAGATAGACGCTGAAAGCTTGGTACACGGACAGCAGGCTCCTTGTATAAGTCTCCTGTGGAGGGGAGGGAGAGGAGCATTACAAAGTCCTCTTTATAATCAGTTATGAACATTTGTCTACGAACTCAGTGAAGCTTGGATTGCATTATAATGAGTACAGTTATTCAAGCGTGGAAATTTTACCTCAGTTGAGCCTGAAGAAAAATTTTCAGGTTTTTATCTGATATCAGGAAGACAGTGTTCTGTTTGTTGTTCATGCCATTACTGCACTTGCATCACCTCCGAGATTCTGCTTTGTTTCAGATGTCAAAATGATTTCAACCTTGGTCAAAATCAGGAGACTCCTTTATCTTCTAACCCTAATGATAGCGCAAACAAACCTTGACAAAACAAAACTAATGAAGAAGAGAGTTACGAACTTGTACGGGAATTGAACCCATGACCTCTGCGATGGTGCAATGTTCTATCAACTGAGCTAACAAGCCAACTGGGAGCTGGTCATTTTGTTAGTTCGTAATAAGCCCGTGAGCGATGAATAAATGAAAATCATATATTTGAACCGTGGATGAATTAAAGAATGAAGATGATCGATCATCTTTATATTAATCCGCAGTTCAGATATATGATATTCATATATTCACGGTCAAAACAAAACTTGTGGCTGCGTTTCGAGCAGACCGGCCCGGCCTAATCACAAGTGGTTTACCGCAACGTGGACTGGATGAGCTTATTTATACATCGAGTGTCTGGGTTTTCGATAAGAATTTGATTATTCAATTAAGACTACCTTCATCAGACAACTTTGGATTAGCAATTTATGTACTCTTGAAGTATCATACCTTTCTCGGTGTTTTTCGCCATGCTTTAAACACAACCAACCGGGGAAATCAGGAGCGACGTGAAGATTTGCGTGACGTACCGATAAGTCACGCACAGGCATATTTTCTACAGACAACGATTGCGTTATGTCTGAAATTGATTTTCTTTCACTTGGCGGGTGATCTGTCGTTGCTGTTTGCCTGTTGGGTGGTGGTCGAACTTACATTTATCATTTCATTTCTTCAGTGTTATTCATTTCAACGGAATCGTGTGAGCGCTATGGCTGAGAACGTTGAACAGGGTAAATGAATATTTCTTTGCCGTGCGCATAAGATATGTGTGTCGCAAGCTGAGTGCCAAACTGTACCACACTGTGTTTGCATAGTTCGGTATATATATATACATATATATATATATATACATACATACATACATACATACATACATACATACATACATACATACATACATATATATATCTAGCCGACCTTTTCAAAACCAGGCTCATGAAAATTTGAGGGGTTTTAGAACTTTCTTTATCAATACCTCGGTTTATCAAAAGGGAGACTTGCATTTAGGCCCGTTATGAGCCTACAGTCTCTGTCAAAGGGAAGACGAAGAGTACATGTTATTTGTCTTGCAATTAGACATGAAATTGACGTGACCTCTGACATGAGAATTTTGGTGCGTTAGTCGGCCAAATCTCTCTAGAATACGCTCTTTCTGACGGCAAAGTTAGCTTTGGAATTAGTGGCATCGATTTAGCCGAAGTCTAGCAGCGTTTTCAACCGAGCGTTCGTGATTACTACGAAGAATCACAGCTAATTATTGTCGAATTTTATTTGTGTAAATTATCGCTCGATTTTGTGATCACTTCTGACACCGGAAACCAGTCATTATGACACTTTCAGACTATCAAATCACTGGCTCAGATCACTAGCTTAAGATCGAAGTTGCGAGGGCGGAAACTAGTCAAAAAAATGTTCAAACTTACGCTTTTTGCAGACAAATTCCCAGC
>JAEMWC010000024.1:822500-847500 GCA_016490735.1 Pachyseris speciosa
ATAAAGGTTATTGAAATTAGCGCCTTTACGCTTCAGAGTTTACAAGTTCAAATTTTGTATTAAACTGAACGAAAAAAACCTGCGTAGTGTCTAAATTTAATATCGTGGCCTTGGTTTGAACTTTCTGAGAACGTTTCCTGGACAAAAACCACAAACAACCCATTCAAGAAAGAAGCTGGACATAATTTGAGCCCCTTCTTCCTTGATCTTCTTGCTCTCCGATTTCTTTTATTCTTTATCTTCGTTTTGTGTATAATACTATCCCTATTTATCTAAATCATTTCTTTTAATTAAATTTATTCTTTTCCCACGGCTTCTGTAGGAAAGCTGTACAAGGAGCCCGCTGTCCGAGTACCAAGCCTTCAGCGTCTATCTGAAATCGCGCGAGGTCTGGGACTTGACATTGGCAGCCTATAGAGGTGGGAATTATTGTGAAATTGAGGATGAGGCTTCCTTTTTCGGTAAATTACAAAACGCAGTAAAGAAATCTGTCTCAATTTTATTGAACAGAAAGTATTGCCAAGACCCTAGGCGATACCTATCAGCGATTGTACGAGTTACCAGACCCCAAGCTCCCAGTGAAATATCCACGGACACCAGCCTACAGGCCAACAGCAGACGAAAACCCTTGCAATGCTTGGTGAGATACACATGTCAAAAGAAAACATTTTTTATTTTTTTAATACTGAGAATTTATTGATTTGTTAAAAACATTAGCCTACAACATCCTGTATTTACTTTTTGCAAATATGGTAAGCATCGGGCGGACTTTTCTGATTTCACTTATAACAGAAAGCAGAAATACCAAAACCAAATAAACGTGAACTTCTTTCAATGCCTGACAATTGCTCTAATTCTTGTTTAACAGGTACTGGCGCTGTGACATTAAAGGAGCATCAAGCGGTAAACTTCAGGGTAAAACAGTGGCCATCAAAGACAACACGTGTGTAGAAGGGGTACCAATGATGAATGGCTCCCTCACGCTGGACAGGTTTGTCCCGGATGTTGACGCCACTGTAGTGTCCTGGATATTGGACGCTGGTGGGAACATTGTGGGCAAAGCAGTTTGTGAGAATTCGTGCGTTAGCGGAGGAAGCTTTACTGCTGCTACAGGACCTGTGTTGAATCCACACAATAAAACAAGAATGGCTGGAGGATCTTCTTGTGGATCTGCAGCTTTGGTAGGAAGGATTGTGACGAGTCCGCAAAACCTGTTAAAACCGGCTTTCTCAAAAAACAGGAGCCCATGGGCTCCTGCAAAAAATGAAGAATATTTGAAGCTGCTTGACATCGTTGTTAACCCATTGGCGCCCAGCCATTTTTTCGTTTTCGCAGTGATTTTCCACCTATAAACGATCCATAGGATTTCTTGACTCTTTATTGAAACTCCCATGGAAAAGTGGTACTGTCCTAAGGTACTGGAGGCTCAAGGTTTCTGAAAACGTCATTCTGACGAGGCTATTTTTCATCCGTGCAGCTACAACAATGGCCCAAGTTCGGTTTGCTTGCGATTTTTGCTAAGTTTACCGCCATTTTTCATCTTTAGTGGCTGCCTGATGAGCATCATTAAGCGTGACGGTAGCTAAGAGTCCACTTTCTCAAAGAATCGAGCAAGGTGATGTACTTTGTTGTTGAATTTGGCTGGTCACTCGACGAACTGGGCATTTGGCTGGTCGAACACTTGGTACCTTTGGACTCGACTACTGATGAATTTCTCTACCCACCGCCGTATATTTTGGAATTTGTGAGCACTGAAGATAACCAGGAATTTTTGGCGGTAGGTCGGAGTGGCTGTAGACTTAGTTTATATGTGAAAGAATTGGGAGAAGGAACGAGCGCTGTCAAAAATTCTCGTTATTTCCCAGCATGCAATGTGGTCGAGATGTTGAAAATGGCGGAAAGGCCCAAATGCATTGGAACAAAAGGCTGTATCTACGCTCGGGAGAAGAATATGAACAAAAAAAGTCATTTCTAAGCTAGAATAAGGACTGAATTTTGTTATGATGGTTGAAGTTTGGTTTTTCGACGATGATTTCTTTAAAAACGTAAAGGCAAAAAGGGGCATTTTCGTGGTTTCTCTTTGACGTTAAAAACGGTCAGTTTCGTTCTTGTCCAAACTCAAAAGGCCATATTTGGTAAAAAAATCGCGACGTTTCTTGTGTCTGTTGGATATCCAAATTTAAAGGACATTCCATTTCGTGCTCACAACTGACAGTTAAGGCAATATTCGTGCGATTGAGAAAGTTGCAATGTTTTGAAGCATGGGAGTCTTGTGCGGCCGGTTTTGGCCGGCACGGGCGCCAATGGGTTAATATCATTAGTGTGCATGTCTCCGTCACTCAAGAGCAAACAAGACGCTCCATGAGCGTTTACTCGGGATACCTCGTGAAGCAGAAGCAGGCTTTCTGATTCTCTAAAAATTGAAAATGGTTTTGGGGTTCGCACAAGGCCTTTTTTGTAATCTCATACCCAGATCTCCCACGGCATGCCAAAAGCGTCTTATAGTTTTAAGTTTAAATGCCGGCTGTGGGGCGAGACTACTCGAGGAAACTTGTTCTTTATTGCTGGAAAAGCTTTCAGGTTAAAAAGAATTATTCAAAAACTGTGTGAGCATAGATGAACTTCACAAGTTCTGTTGCAGAGCTTTTTCAGTATGATCAACTAGTATGCCTAAATAGGAACGTGGCCTGCACAACATTTTTCTGATATTCTGGAACTTTCCAGCCTCTAGATCTGCGTGAAATTAAACCTGGCTTCTAGACTACCATATACCTCGCTTCCCGAAACATTCATCCTCGCACAAGAAATTCCCATTGAGTTCAGTATATTTATTTGATCGTCGATCAGAGGGTTGATCATTCCGCTTATTTGAATTGTTTGAAAAAGCCAATCAAAACTTAAACCTATCGGATGTTTCGAGAGTCGATCCTTTCGTCAAGCCTGCGCAGTAAGGAATGAAGACTCGAGGGACGAGAATTAGGAGGAGCATGCGTAGTAAAAGTGAGGCCCGTATATTGGGCCCGACTTTTACTGAGCATGCTCCAAATTCGAACTTCACTAGATCACCTTTTTGCTTGGCCGGGGGAGATCTGGGTACGACATTAGCCTTTTTGTTTACGTACGAGCAAAGCGCTTAAAACTGTTTTGAGAGTTGCTATCGAGAGTGATTAGCAGATATATATGTGGTAATATTGTTTACTTCTTACAGACCAGTACCGCTCAAGAGCAGTCAGTCGCCTCGCGTTTCCTTTGCGATGCGAATCGCGTCCCTCGATTCGCGATCGGTGTCTCGAGAGAGTGATTGTAAACCTTTCGACCTTTGGACTATGTGGTTTGCTTTAACCATTGGAAACACCGCCGTGTGCCTTCTGTTGAGCATTGGCCAATAAAAACACCACCACGTAATTACTATTGTGCATTTTGTCGCACAGGAAATAAATACCTTATACATTTTAAAACTTGGTACCCGAGTAATTACCGGTAATGTTCACACACCTTGACGTAAGTTCGGTTTTCAACTGACGCGCCTGAGTTTTCTCGTATTCACGAAGTAAAACTCCGGTTTTTCCACGTCATCTGCTACTATTTATATATTTTTACGCAACTCGTTTCTTTCTTGTATGTTATTTCTTCCCTGTATATTTTTAAGGTGGCTGGAGGACACATTGACCGGTGGTGAGCAAGGAGGTTCCATCAGGATTCCACTGCCGCGTGCGGCATTGTGGGATTGAAACCAAGGTACGGACTAGTTCCATATACGGGCATCATGCCGATAGAGTTCACTTTGGATCATACAGGACCGATGGCAAGGACTGTTTATGATACAGCTTTGATGCTGGAGGTGAGATGTTCACGGCGATGTAGACTTTACAACTATGATGTACGCGATAATAAATAACCAGAGGCCATATTGGCCTTCCCTCGGCCTTCCAAGAGGCAATCGGAAATTGCAATTTACTACATCAAAATAATCAAATCAAATCAAATCAATTTATTTAAGCTCGATAGCGTTAGGAGTGGTTGCCCAATCTCCCGAGCCGGGGGCTCGTGTATTAAACGTTCGAGCATTCCGGATCGAATTGGAATTTAGAAGTGTTGGTTTTTGAGGAGAGGGGAAAACCGCAGTACCCGGTGAAAAACATCTCGGAGCAGAGAAGAGAACCAACAACAAACTCAACCCACATATGACGTCGAGTTCGGGAATCGAAGCTGGGCCGCATCACTGATTCACCTACACAGTTGTAATATTATGACAGCGTTAGCATAACGAGATAAAAATTCCTTTCCATATTTTATTGTCATTATAGCATCACGTTGATCATGTAGACATAGCTGACGAAAGTTGTTGTCACGTGGGCGAATTTGATGTGCGCTGCGCTGTTTCTTTACGTAGGTCGAGTAATTACGAAATGTCGTGAATTAAGACGCACAGAAAAACAGACAATAAGCTTTCCTAGATAAAAAATATATATATTCAAATTAGTCTGTGTTTATACCTGAAAAGCAAACGCGTTCAATTTTCGCTTCGAGAAAATCCACGCGGAGACGACGAAAGCGAATCACAACCTCATTCCCAGGGTCTTGGGAACGAGGTTGAGCGAATCAAACTACTCAGCGCGTGCCGCCTGTTTTTCGAGAACAGTATAAAGCTACTAGTGAATAAAGGGGATTAGTTTCTAAAGAAACTGTGGTGCTGCGTCGGTGGGGGGTGAAACACGAAAATTTGGTTTATCAACGGAGTTGATAATGTAAATTGACCACCGTTCTCTGATTGGCTACGCTACTCACTATCTATTCTGTGATAGATAGTGAGTAGCGATTGTCAACAAAATGGCGGCCGCTTACTTGTTTAGTTTTGAACGACTAGTAGATTTATACTAAAACAATTAGATTATTCGTTCTCGATTTCTATGCGTGATAGCTGATTCGGGCTGCGCCCTCATAAAGCGATAGAAATCTCTAGCTCGTAATCTAAATGTTAAATAGTTTTGATTACTTGCGAATGGACAGCATCATTCGTCTCAAACTTTCAAATGTAATTTGAATATTGTAATCATCCAACGGTAAATCGGTTTATTTCCCACGTGGCTTGCATTGAACGCTTTGTGCAGTGATCGGCCGTTTACAGTTTTAAAAAGCTGTGTTTCCATTCTGAGAACTACACACTGCTATCTTGCTATCTTTGGCCAACATGGCGGCGTTAGAAACGAAGTGAGCTTTGGGGATGATACCCGACGAAGAAAAGCGGACAGCATTTTTAGACTCGGACCTTCCGGCCGAGTAATAAGCATTTGTATTGAGGAATTCTAAGCCAAAGCTTGTTTAAATGCACATTACAAAAAAAGTGAGAAAAAGTGTGGGTATACTCTCTAAATTTCGTTATTACCTCGAGATTTCTAGTTTGGCAAATCTTTATTATGCACTCATTTACCCTTTTCATTTATGGGATAATTGCCTGGGGAAACACATATCCTACCACTCTTCAGTCAATTGTTGTCTTGCAAAAGAAAGCTTTACGAATTATCACTTTTTCAAAGTTCAACGAGCATTCAAGTCCTATATTTAAACAGCTAAAAATTGTCAAATTTAGTGATCTTGTTAAATATTCTGTTGCAATCTTTATGTATAAGTTTCATAATGATCCATTACCATCGGTTTTTAATGATTTATTTATTCCAGTTGACAAAATTCATAGTCATAATACTCGCCTGGTCTGCAGACAAACTTATTATTTACCTAAACCTCGAACTAATTATGGCATTTTCAATATACGCTTTCAAGAACCAAAAATCTGGAACTTAATCGAAGAAAATGTTAAAGCCTGTCTATGAGTCAGTTTAAAAAGGTTCTAAAAAAACAAATTTCTTGATGATTATTAAGACATCTTTTTTTCACATACTATTTTCTTTGCTTCTAATCAATAATCTTGCTTATTTATATGATGTACATTATATTATAATAATCAGTTTTCTAATACTGTGGGTGTTTTTGTGTGTGTGTCTATGCCTGTGTCTGTTTTACTGTGTGTGTTAGTGTATGTTTTCTGGTGTGTGTTTTGCTCTACTTCTCGAGTGTATATGTACCTCTGATCCATTTCACTAATTTATTTTTATATCCTGCAATTACTGACCTTCAGGCATATTTAACTCTTAATAGTTATTTCTGAAGGTCCGTACCTTTTCTTATGTATTAACTTATATAATTTTGTATCAAAGAAATTCAAGGTACAATAAAGATGTTGTTGTTGTTGTTGTTGTTGTTGTTGTGGTAAACAAACTAAAATTCTTGTCAGGTTATGGCGGGTTATGATGAGGGACTGGACCCAAGACAACCGCGAGACCTTAAAGTTCCAGAGTATACTGCACTGGTGAGTATTTCCTGTGTTAAGTGCTTCTACATGTATTCAGTGGTACGTTGATATGTTTTCATCAGCTTACAGGAAAGATAGAAAGTGTGAAGATTGGAATCCCCAAGGAAGGGTTTGGTTTGAAGAGTTCCGAGCCCGATGTCTGCAATATATCACATATTGCTGTCGGCCGAAGTAACTATCTAACATATTTACTATTCAACACCCAGTGCCATTGTTCTCTCTCTGCACTAAATCACTGATTGCAGGCGCCCCTTCCGCTTTGTTCCTGAACGCACAAAAGAACATAATTAGCACTTGTTGACTGATTAGCTCAATTGGGAATTGGTGACTGAGATGCCTTGCATCCCAATAAAAGCAGTTGCGTTTGAACATCTGATTGCGTTTCGTGTATGTGTTGTTGTTTTCAACATTTTTCAACAAGCAGGTCTCTGAACTACTGCAAAACAACTTGCAGTCTGAGATATGCGGCCCCTTTTGGACTTATCATAGTTTTTTTCTGTAGATTCCTTTGTTTCAATAGTTAATTTGTGTTGTTTGTTTTTGAGCATGGATGTTTTCCAACTAGCGGGTTTGCTGAACAATTGCCACTTATGATAATTTCAATAGATCTCTTTGTTCTTCTTTGTTTTCCGGCAAACCATACGGAAACAATAGACAATTAGATATACCGTGGTATTTGCACGTGCAGAGTAACTTTTTCCTTCAGTTGTGACCAGACATGAATAAGTGTACGACGATGGATTCACATCAGACGAAGATGAAGAGGCGATTTTTAGAACACAACAAAACCGAACTCGAAATACTGGCGAAGATTCACCGAAAGCTGGTGGGTTGGAGAACGAGGGTAAGTTTCATATTGCAGCCTGTTTTTAATATTGCATGTTTGTTTTAGCACGTTTAGTATATATTACCCCTGAGAATTTCCCTATTGACAAAAAGGACCGCCCCCGTTTTCCTGACACAGTTGTTTTAGCATCTTTAAAAGTGCAGAGAGAGAACAATGGCACTGGGTGTTGAATAGTAAATATGATGGTGAGAGAAGCCGCTGGACTGCTGGGTAGCAAATGCGGCGCAGTCCTCGAGGAGGTCTCAGTTCCAATGCATTGGGATGGTATTTGGTTTATCTGTTACAATAGTGGATCAAGGTTGTTCCAATACTGCATCAATACTTTTTGATACAGTTGAATCTCTCTAAGTCAATTCTTAGGGACAACATCCTTTAAAGATAACCTTACGTTCATGAAAGCGCCCTCAAATCAGTTAGTCAAACGCTTCCTCCATCTCCCGTAAGCGACGTTTAGGGTGATCACGTGCGAGAAATCAATCTGTTTTCTACTGATATTGTTTCAAGAATTCAATGACCGATTTTATTTCTCTCACCAAATATTACTTGAGGGGTAGGGTTCCTATACAATGGTAACACACCCTGACTCGTTTGCTGGTTGATATGTCACGGTTCCGAATGTTACTCGTGACCCGCGTCGTCGTGGCTCTCCGCTACCCAGGCGTTTCTTTCGTTATGCACATTAACAAGCACCTTCCCATAATGCCTCGCGCCCACTGCATCGTCGCCTCCTGGCCCCTCTCGCTTGTTTCAGTTCAAATAGAACATGAAAACATTTTTAAATGAAGCTGAAGATTAGAAAATCAAAAAATTGTAGGACAATTCTTTTAATTAAGATGAGTGCTTTCTCTTCTGTTTTCATGCAAGGTTCTGGAATATTTGCAGTCATTTTACAGCATGTAGCCGATCGAATGATGCTAGAAGGAGCTGGTAAGAACTGTTACGTAAGAAATAATCAGCGTCGTATGTGATACAAATCATCTTGTTGCAAATAACAAATGTTACTTGCGTTGCGCTTGGGTTTAGAATTCACAAAAACTGACAGACTGGTAAAATGATCATTGCTTTAAAAATTCTTGGGACGTTTGATGAAATGATAAGTTTACTGCTACCCTTTGAATGAAATGTTTTGATTTGCTTTCTGTATGATTTAGATTAGAGCGTTACACCACTCTCAGCATAGCATGGTTTTCACGCATTTTCCCGTTGTTGACACCGTTGAGATTTTTAACCAAACTTCATCCACGCATTTTGTGGAATTTTCCCGCACTCGGCAACATTCGTCCAGTTTGCTCTGGGCTTAGAGGATCATTGTGTTTTTTCGTTCTGCCTTTGATTTGAAGGAAATGACAAGGAATCTACCTTTATGTTTTAAGATTTGACTCCAATCCTTATTCTTTAGATATCCACCGATTTCTCTCTTTTTTTATCCTACCAGGTTTTGGTTCTTCTGCGGAAATGTACTATGACACTGTACTCCAAGAAGCAGTTTCCCGAGGCCTGAGATGCCATTCCAACGGCATGTCAAAAACCTGCAAATTTCTCAGGCTCATTGCAAAGTATTTGCACGAAGATTACAACGGCATTTTCTACGGAAAGGCGCAGAACCTCAGTCGAGTACTTTGCAAAGCTCATGACGAAGCACTCAAAAAGTAAGATGTGTTGATTCTACCGACCATTCCCAAGAAGGCATCAGTCTTTCCGCAAGAAAATCCTTCTCTGAAAGGTCAGGTTTTACGTTAGTTTGATAATGCAATTGCAGTCCCCTACAAAAATGAATAAAGGGGATAGTCTCTAAGGAAACTGTGGTGCTGCGTCGGTGGGGACCAAAATACGAAAATTCGGTTTATCAAAGGAGTTGATATTCGCTCCGACAAAGGGCTAACGCTCGAAACGTCAGCTTTTATAATTTACGGTGGTCAATTTACAATATAAACTCCGTTGATAGATCAGCTTTCCCTACAAAAATACAGTGGTAATTTTGGAATAAAGCCGCCGGTCGGCCAACACTCTTTCTCCTGCCTCAGTGGTGCATGGAAAATGTCTGCGCATGTGCAAAAGTTGGGCACTAGAATGGCACAACAATCAGGGACAAACGTCTTGGGGTGCGCGCAAGAGAACCATTTTCGCGCGCAGCACTGAAGTTAGCTCTCACTCTCTGCGGTACTATTTACGTTTGTCACCCAAAGGAATTCTGGGGAATTCTTGCATAACGGTGCCATCTAAGTCCGCCAATTCCCATTTCAGATATCGAGCCACCCATTCCTACTAACAAAACATTGCACCGATTGCATTATTTACAAGTCAAACCTCGCCAAAATTACCATGCGAGGTCCTGGAATCCATCTACAGAACGGCAAGAAAGACAACCTCACTTGTGAATCGCCATGACTCGCAGGAAGCACTTTCGACGGCCCACTTGCTGTGAATATTGTTTCTCAGTTTTTTTCCAGACCAGCTTTAGGATGTCAGGCAGAGGGCTTCTGTTGTGGAAAATGGTTCGAATAACACACTTATAAATCAAATGCCTACCGAAATGTAGCATCAGTGCTTAGAAACAAGCGACAGCTTGACTGACAGGCGTGACAAGAAAGATAGAGCCTTCGGTCTCATGGGCCAGCAAAATCTCTGTGTTAACCCCTGATATGGAATAACGAGATCGTCTTGACCTCCTACCCTCCGGAAATGGAAAAACAATAAGTGCAAAGCAACTGCAAGAAACGAGTTAAAAACTCTAGTTTATGCTCCTCTTGAAGACACTTCAATTTCAGTCAGTATGGAAGGCCGTAAAGCAACCTGTTTGATAATTCTTCTATCTAACTTATTTCGTCGCTTTTATTTGCAGAATATATCGAAAGAGCGATGGAAAATGCCGTAAGCTGCCCGCCATTCAACGTCACAGGTCACCCAGCCCTGACCATTAATGCAGGGTTCAGTGAGGGAGTGGTATGATGATCGTGGGAAGGAAATTTGATGAGGTCACTGTTCCTAATGTCGCCAAACTGAAAGCTTATGAGAAGATCAGAGATGCCAGCGAGTAATTGTATATTCTTGGAAGGAAGCTCTATGTGAGCTTATTGAACCATCAACTATTTTAGAAACATTTTGACAGCCTTTAAATAACACAACCAATCGATTCAGTTTCATCTACAAAGGCCGTGTGCCAAGGACATATGTTTTTTTTCTTGCAATTGAGTTAGTCTGAGATCGGTGTAATGCGTCACTTCAAATCCCTTGACAACGAAAATTAATCCGGTGACTCCAGAAAACTCTCTTTGTGTTCGCATTGAACTCGTCAGAAACCCTAAAAGTGTTTGAAAAGAGAAGTCTGCCCACCGTTAACAAGAACCATTTAATTTGGGCGGTTGACTTCAATAGAATGTAACTTCATCAAGATGTGAACCCAATTCATGACAAAATTAACTCAAGAACAAACGACAAATACCACGTTGTGACAGCTACATGTGGAAGTGTCCTTGCCCTGCCCTCCCCATGACAGTCGGTCAGTACTAACAACCCAGCAGGGGTATCGATAGTCATAAGCTCACAGCACGCTAACTCATAGCCCCTCCTAGCAGGGTTTATTACGTGGGATGCCTGTGTGCAAACGACGTTGAAAATTCTGGAAGATTTTCATTGGTGTCAGAAAAAGAAATCCTTGGGACCTGCTTGGAACGTGACCTATTATTTATTGTGCGATTTCCTTCTTGGAGTCAACTGGGGCGTTCGCGTCATTGCACGTGCAAAAAATTAAATCGATCTTATTGCGGTAGAGCTGCTTTTGTTGGGTGTTTTCTTCTTTGGTGCGCTAAATAGATGTGCATGTTTTCATTCAGAGGTTTATGAGAAAAACAATTTTTAACATAACACATCCCGCCAAAAAAAATTAAAATATCGTGAACATCCACACACGCGTTCGCGTGAGACTTGAAGGTAAGATAATTTTTCTTTGTTGTTCTTGGAAAGATAATGTCGCGATTGTGTAGCGATTGACTCGGAAATATCGAAATTGCACTGATGCGAAATAAGAAAAATTCTCTTACTTACCTTGAACTCTGTTTGAGCTATGTTTGAACAAAAAAAGTGAAAATTAAGTTGAAGATCTCACAAGCTGTAGCTGTGCCACCATATGGATTATATTTCGCTCATATTGACGCAGAGGGGACGGGTTGGGGTGGTCCGACAGGGGTCCAAAAGGAGTCCAGAAGGAGTCCAGAAGGGAGGTCCACGTTTTGCACCTTCCCCCGTGAGTGACGAATAAATGACTGTGAATGTATGAATATCATATATTTGAACTGCGGATGAAAGAACGAAGATGGTTATTATGATCGATCTTCATTCTTTAATCCGCAGTTCAGATATATGATATTCATATATTCACAGTCAAAACAAAACTAGTGGCTGAGTTTCGAGCAGACGCCCAGCCTAATTACACGTGGTTTACCACAAGGTGTACTGGACAAGCTCATTAAACATCGAGTGCAGAACACGATTTAGCTCGATTTTTAGACTGTTAACAGTCCTCTATTTTTCCGTGAGATCGTCGAGATCTTACACGGCTTGCTAATGGCGGCCATCTTGATTTTCAAACGTACCGAGTCAACCTGGAGAAGAGTGTCAAACCTACTTAGGGGGCGGGGGACGGTATGGGAGGAAGTGAGAAAAATAGAGGGATCAGGGGGCGTGACAGGAATTTAACGCCTATCCCAAATTATTAATTAACAAACTCCGCCTCTGATAGAAAACATGGCAAATGAAAATACCGAGACGGACATTTGATACATCAATGTCGCGTGAACTCAAACATCGTTTTCCAATGGAGGCGGTGAACACGCTCTCTTCGACACCAAAAAAAAAGGTTAAACCACCAGCTAAAAAGCCAGATATTTCTAGTGCGTGTCGTATTTGTTGCGTTGATTTTAAGTCTTCTGGCAGATACCCACGTGTTTCCACGGAGAATTTGTTTAAAATTCCGCAAAAATCGGGAGTTAGCAGCACTCCCCTTGCCGAGCTCGTTGGAAAGCATGTCGGAGTAGTTATCCTACAAGATACGTAGAAGTCTTCCCGTGTTTGCGCAAAATGTGCCCTGAAAATTCGGAATGTCAGTACCTTTGCGAATTTATAAAGGCAGCATTGGTTTCTGAAAACATAACTTGCGTGGAAAGTGACGGAGATCCTCGCTTCATAAGGTTGAATGTCATTTCTCCTCCGAGAAATATCAAGAAGAGCCGGCCTTACAGCTCGCCGATGCCGAAGCACTCAAGGAAAACAAATTCTTCCGCTGTTTCGCGAGCCGAAAATGAGCCAGAAGTTTAGGGTAAGAGCGAAACGTTCTATGCTGTTTAACGGAAACGATGATCTAGGCGACACTCAAAACGAAACGCCGAACAGTGACGATTTCTTCGAATCATGCGGTGAAGCCAGTGCAGATTTTCCGCTAAGCGTATTGTTGGATGATGTCGGACATGCTTTTAATGTCCTTCAAGGCTTCGCTAGATTTCTCGAAACCCTTGACTGTCATGCCAAAATTGCTCTTCCACGATGTTGCGAAGCGGGACGATAACTAAACAACACGGATCAGTGACACATTCCTCCATTTCTTTTGCAATGACAAAAGCTTTGATATATTAAGCTCTTCCCGAAGCCAGTTGGTAGTACAGCAAATACATCTTTGCCATCCAGCAAATTTTTCAACGCTTCTTCTTGTTTCTCTTTCAAAACTAAACCTCCAAGGCGCTGAATTAATCTGTCTGAAAACGATGTCTGAAATTGATCTCCCGCGCTCGAGAGCCATTTTTAGAACTGTCGACTTGTCAACGGCTTGTCAGTGTAAGCCAAACGTGTTGTCAACACAGATTAACCTCTATTGTTTAATGACCAATCAGATAGCTGCGTTGCTGGAGCAACGCGCTCCTTGAACGCGAGTCGCATTGATGTTACCACAGTCCCTCTATTTTTCTCGCCCCCCTCCCCCTAGAGATACAAAATCCCCGAGGCCCACTGACTCGGTACGTTGGAAAATCAAGATGGCCGCCATAAACAAGCCGCGTACGATCTCGTCGATCTCACGGAAAAATAGAGGACTGTGAACAGTCTACTCGATTTTAAGCGTCTGGGTTTTCGATAAGAATTTGGTTATTCAACTTTGGATTGGCAATTTATGTAATCTTGAAGTACCACACGTTTCTCAGTGTTTTAAGCCATGCTTTAAACACGTACGACCTCCGCTTCAGTAAAAGCGAAGTGAAGATCTGCGTGACGTACCGATACGTCACGCATATTTTCCAAAGATAGCGATTGCGTTATGTCTGTAAACTTACCAGATGAGCTGTTGTTGTACGCTATATCTCACATTTATCGTTTCATTTCTTAAGTGCTATTCAACGGAATATTGTGAGCGTTATGGCTGAGAAAGTCGAACAAGGTATGTGAATATCACCTTTCCGTGAGTAAAATGTAAAAGTAAGTTACGCTTCCCTGATAGGAAATCGTCTCAGGGAAATCCTATCGGGATAAGTATATCTGGTTTCTTCGGTTTCGAGCAACACCCACTGCCTGAATCATAAAGAACACGCGTTTAGCTTAAGAGAAAGACATTTGTCGAACACATTATAGACCTTGATGAGTACTGTACACGCGTCCCTTTGCTGCAAGTAAAGTTACCACGATAAACCTCTTTAAAATAGACTTTTAATAAATTTATTCATACTCCTTTGTTTATTCACGGTCACTCAACGTGTAAATTGATCATCGCCGACATCTAAAGTTTACTAAAATTAGCGCTTTTACGTTGCAGAGTTTACTTAAATCAATATCGTGGCCGTGGTTTGAACTGTCTGAGAACGTTTGCTGGTAAAAAACAAAACAACCCGCGCGGCCGTTCAAGAAAGAGAGTTACGTCGCAGCACGAGTCAAACACGAGCCCGAGTCAACCTCGAGTCACGAGTCAACCTCGAGTCACGAGTCAACCTCGAGTCGAGTTCGAGTCAAGTTCGAGTCAGGTTGAAATTCTTTTTGTTTTCAAGTTTTCTGTTCACTGCGACAACTGTACCGTGTCCCAGGATCCAAACTACTGACGAAGGGAAATTTTGACCGCATGGTAGCAGTTTTGTCAAGACAAGGCAAACATGTACACCTGTGTCTATAAGTCATTATCTACACGTCAACTTCGCACGAAATTCTTTTTCCCCGAGAGTTCTTGTTAAAAAATTATTTCTCAAAAGTATTGCGTCTTATCAGGCGCTGAAATTACCGCTCGATTTATAGCTTATTTCGTGACCTTTCCGGTTGTATTTTGTGTTCATATTAGCTGTCGAAATCGTATAACAGCTATGGAAAACATAAACTAACGGAATGCAAATATATATTGGAGAATAAGACAGTTACAAAAGCTCTTCTCTGTCAAATGCAGGAATTTTCATCCTGAAACAAACTTTTCCTTTATCGTTCTGCTATTTATATTCCAAATCTAAGGGCCTGTTCACATGGAGGTGGGGGACCCCGGCAAGGTGAGGTACCCCACCTACCTGTGGTCAAAAAAGGCTGGCCTTCACATGCAACCCCGGGGCGCTGGGGTGAGGTTTAAAATGCTATCGCGTGGTCGCTAAGAACGTATACCAACAAAGAATTCAGAGGCAATTGCCCGGATGAACGTCATCCTACCCCACCTCCAGCACATAGAGAAAACTCACCCCAGCTAAGCGGGTTACCCGCCCACGCTGACCTAGCCTCCCACGCAGTCGTTTTTAGGGGACTCGTATTTCACCTCCTCCCCACTAACGGCGTTAGTGGGGAGGAGGTGAAATACGAGTCCCCTAAAAACGACTGCGTGGGAGGCTAAGGCTGACTGGGCAACCCACCTCGCTGGGGTTACCAATCTCTCCATAAAATCTCTCTTTATTTTTCGATCGCGTTCACATGTGATGTGGGGTACCTCACCGAGGTGGGTTGCCCGGTCGTGGTTGACTCGGGCTCGAGGTTGACTCGTGCTGCGACATAACTCCAAGAAAGAAGCAGATGGACTGATGGGTCTCATGGCATTGGACATTATTTGAGACCCTTCTTCCTTCATCTTCTCGCTCCCATTTTATTATTATTATTATTGTTATTATTATTATTATTATTATTATTATTATTATTATTATTCTCTGTGTTCGTTTTGTGTATAACACTATCCTCATTTATTTAATTAAATCATTTCTTTTAATTAAACCATCAACTGTCTTTTCCCACTCTTAAGGAAACCTGTACAAGGAGCCTGCTGTCCGAGTACCAAGCCTTCAGCGTCTATCTGAAATCGCGCGAGGTCTGGGACTTGACATGGAGGAGAGTGAACTGGCAGCCTATAGAGGTGGGAATTATTATGAAATTGAGGATGAGGTTTCCTTTTTCTGTAAATTACAAAACGCAGTAAAGAAATCTGTCTCAATATCTTTACTGAACAGAAAGTATTGCCAAGACCTTAGGCGATACCTATCAGCGATTGTACGAGTTACCAGACCCCAAGCTCCCAGTGAAATATCCACGGACACCAGGCTACAGGCCAACAGCAGACGAAAACCCTTGCAATGCTTGGTGAGATACACATGTCAATCAACAAAGAACTTTTTATATATTTTTTTTTAAATACTGCGAATTTATTGATATGTCAAAAACATAAGCCTACAACAGCCTGTTTTTACTTTTACAGAGGATAAGCCTGAGGTGGACTGTTTTGATCTGACTTAAAACAGAAATCAGAAGACCAAAACCACGTAAAAGTGAATTTCTTTCAACGTCTGACAATTGCTCTAATTCTTGTTCAACAGGTACTGGCGCTGTGACATCAAAGGAGCATCAAGCGGTAAACTTCAGGGTAAAACAGTGGCCATCAAAGACAACACGTGTGTAGCAGGAGTACCAATGATGAATGGCTCCCTCACACTGGACGGTTTTGTTCCGGATGTTGACGCCACTGTAGTGTCCTGGATATTGGACGCTGGTGGGAACGTTGTGGGCAAAGCTGTTTGTGAGAATTTGTGCACCAGTGGAGGAAGTTTTACTGCTGCTACAGGACCTGTGTTAAATCCACACAACAAAACAAGAATGGCTGGAGGATCTTCTTGTGGATCTGCAGCTTTGGTAGGAGGAGATTGTGATGAGTCCGCAAAACCTATTGAAACGTTGTCACAAAATCGCTTCCTACTTCCTTAAGTTTAGAAAATTCGGAATACAAAAAGCTGGTTCGCCTTGACATCGTTGTTAATATTATTAGTGTGCACGTCTTTGTCAATCAAGAGAAAATTAATGTTCACACACCTGGACGATATGGCGCGTTATCGGTGTCAAGATTATGTTCGTCACTTATGTGTTTTGTATTGACATTAACATTTTTAGCAGGGAAGTTACGCGCTTGCTACTTACTAAAGCTAAGACCACTAGATCATGTTAACAGTAAGCATTTTTTTTTAATTCGTTTTAATAATATTAGTAGTAGTACTAATACTAATAGTAGTTGGTAAATGAAGAGCTACCATGTAGAGATGTCGCCAATAAAGTCATCATCATTATTATTATTATTATTATTATTATTATTATTATTATTATTAAGTTGCTTGCCACTTGCTTGTGTGGCTTGCTCTGGTACATTTATGTCACCTTTATTTGTACTACTCATCTAAAGAATAAAATAATACAAAACAAATGAGCAAAATGACGACGTTCTTAACTGTCTCTCAGCCACAAAGTGGGTAAGTTCTTAGCATTTCCTTAAAATTTTGGTTAGTCTCAACCTCAACGTTCTTTATAAAAATGGTTCTTATAAAAAAAAAGTGTATATGTGGCATACCAAACCGTCATCCCCTAAGGAAAGAATACTGGCTGTTTCAAGCCGTACCTTTTACGTTTGTGGTGCTCGTCAATATGCCACAAGGCATTACGCCCGTAAGCACTGTACGATCGCCTTTGTATGGTATCCATCCATCGTACCACGGTACCATCTGGGTCGGTTCGAAGCATGGCGGCTCTGGCTCTAGCATGCTGAACAGATATGCCTCGACGAGTTAGCTCACATAGCATACGACGATATCCAATGTTGGGAAACAGCACCTGTACGCTTTTGACAATGTCATCCAAATCTCCATCAGAAATAGTCAAGTACAGAACCAGATTTACAATACGATACTCACGAATCCTGCTAGCTACATTATGTTTTTATTTTTCTAGATCTCCTATTATTGTATATTCTATGTCAGGCAATAACCTCAGGGCTCCTGTTGATAGCAGAGATGCTTTGTAAGCTACCTGAAGGGACCACCCTGAGATCTTACCTATATATTTTTTGCTTTTCAATAAAGGTGTCTATCTATCTATCTATCTATCTATCTATCTATCTATCTATCTATCTATCTATCTATCTATCTATCTATCTATCTATCTATCTACTGAGCGAAACACGTAACATGTCTGCAGTTTCTCGTTTTGTAAATCGTTCTCTTAGTAGAAATGCAAGTTGTTCTCTGCTAATATGGTCAGACGGTCCTCCACGGTTACCGCAGCGAACCAAGCCTGCTCTGTTACCCATTTCCTCATCATCAATTTGCTGTGAGCAGAGAATCAGTTTCTCATAGGCAAACAGGAGGTGATTCAATACATTTGAATCTACAACATTGCCTGTTACAAGGCTCGCTATTTGCCTCGCCAGCTGTTCGCCACGAAAACACAGTCCATCTAAAGTTTCACTGTCGCAAGTGTTAATATTAAGCTGCCTTTGCACATCTTCAAGCAGGCGTTGTGTTATTGTTACTTTTTGTTTTGAATACCCACGTGACTGTCTCTGGCGGGAAATAGGCACGCAGTGCATGCGGATGTGACACGCATGTTCACCAACACGTCTTAAGTCTGAACGAACATCGTGGCACCTAAGTCACCTCTTTTTATTACGAGCATCACAATATCAAGACGAACATCAGAACATCAAGACAAACATAAGAACATCGAGACGAACACCCTAACATGAAGACGAACATAATAATGTCCTGACGAACATCATAACATGAAGACGAACATAATAACATCAAAAGCCGGGAACATCATGATGTCGACGTTAAGTTGACAATGAACATTTTAATGTCAGTACAAAACACATAATTAAGTGACGAACATAATTTTCACACCGATAACGAGCTATATGACGAAAGTTCGGTAATTTCAGCAGACGTGCAGATAAGTTTTCTCGCATTAACTAGAAGTAAGACGGCATTCGCTACTGTTTACATATTTTACGCAACTCGTTTCTCTCTTATGTTATTTCATCCTATTTATTTTTAAGGTGGCTGGAGGACACGTTGACATGGCAACTGGTGGTGACCAAGGAGGTTCTATCAGAATTCCATCGGCCGCCTGCGGCATTGTGGGATTGAAACCAACCTACGGACTGGTTCCATATACGGGCATCATGCCGATAGAGTTCACTTTGGATCATACAGGGCCGATGACAAGGACCGTTTATGATACAGCTTTGATGTTGGAGGTGAGATATTCACGGTGATTTAGACTTTACTTGTCTTTGTTGTACACGATAATAAATAACAAGCATTTCTAGTGAGGAAATTTTAGCCAAAGCTTTTTTAAATAGGCATTACGTTAAAGTGGTAACAAACTAAAAATTTGTTGTCAGGTTATGGCGGGTAATGACGAGGGACTGGACCCTAGACAACCGCGAGACCTTAAAGTTCCAGAGTATACTGCACTGGTGAGTGTTTCCTGTGTTAAGTGCTTGTACACATTTACTGTATGCATGGATACGCCTCGATTTATCCCCCCTTCTTGCCGTAAAAGTTTAGGCTTACTGCTTTGTTTGTCGACAAACGCTGATCTTATCGTTATTAAACTTCCGATTGGAATAATTAAAGGCAATTTCATTTTTCAGACTTTCAAACCATGAATCCTGTCTTCTAATTTTATGGCATCCACCCAGCGGCCCACCTGTAATCCTGATAATTTCACTTTACGCTCGGTCGTGATATTTGAGAGCCACAGTTGCTCAAACAGAGGGAAACTTTCGCCAGTCGCTTAATCTTAGTACAGGGTCTATAATCTCTGCAGCTGATAATGGATTTCATACTAGCTATGCTATGCTTTCCAGTGGTGTACCGTGCGGAATATCCCACCAATCATGATTAGGTCAGGGCTAGGGTTAAGGTTAGGGTTAGAATAATTAGGGCAGAAGACAAATGAATTTCATTTTGACCAAGGTTAAAATCATTTGCTGCACTGCCATCGACTATATTTTCTAAGGTATTGTATAAATCCAAATATTCAACGCGTCTTGTGTACTGCTGGGATCCTCACTCCGTAACGAAAGTTTTCTTCTCAACCTCTCTTTCCGGTGTCTGGAAGATCTTGGGTTGAACTACGGTCCGGTGATTCGATTTTTTCTCAGTCCTACCCTTAAGTCGAGAACAACATGACGATGACTTCGTTTTCATGCTGTTGATATGTTTTCATCAGCTTACAGGAAAGATAGAAAGTATGAAGATTGGAATCCTCAAGGAAGGGTTTGGTTTAAAGAGTTCCGAGCCCGATGTCGATAAGATGGTGAAAGAAGCCGCAGGCCGCCTGAGTAGTAAGTGCGGCGCAGTCGTCGAGGAGGTCTCAGTTCCAATGCATTCGGATGGTATGTGTTTTATCTGTTACAATAGTCGATCAAGGTTGTTCCAATACTGCATCAATACTGTTTGATTCAGTTGGATCTCTCTAAGTCAGTTCTTAGGGACAACATCCTTTAAAGACAATCTTACGTTCATGAAAGCGCCCTCAAACAACAACAACACTTTATTCACATTTCTATTACACGGTTTGTAAAACTTATTAAATAATTAGCAACTTAACACATAGAATATTCAATTACAATTTAAACTAAATATTATTACATAGAAGGAAATGCCTAGCAGCGAGATAACCATACAGGAGTCCCGAACCATTGCGCCAAGTGCAAATCTCAATTCAAACGTTCACCCATCTCCAATAAGCGACTTTTCATCTGCTTTGGGGTGATCACGTACGAGAAATCAATCTCTACTCTAGTGATTTTGTTTCAAGAATTCAGTGACCGATTTTATTTCTCTCACCAAATATTACTTGTGGGTTAGGTTTCCAATAGAATGGTAACACACACCCTGACTCGTTTCCTGGTTGATATGTCATGTTTCCGAATGTTACTCGTGACCCGCGTCGTAACGTTGCTGTAATAGTCCGCTACCCAGACGTCTCTTTCGTTATGTATATTAACACGTACCTTGCCATAATCCCGCCTCTCGCCTACTGACTCGTCGCCTCCTGCTCCCTCGCTCTTGTTTCTAAACTTTTTTACTGAAGCTAAAGATTAGAAAATCAAGCACTTGTAGGACAGTTCTTTTAACTAAGATGAATGCTTTCTATTTTCTTTTCATGCAAGGATTTGGGATATTTGCAGTCATTTTTCAGAATGGATGCGATCGAATGATGCTTGAAGGAGCTGGTAAGAACTGTTACGTAAGAAACAATAAGTGTTAGCTTTGATACAAATGATCTTGTTACAAATAACAAATGTTACTTACACTTGGGTTTAGCACTTACAAAAACGGACAGAAACTAGACTGGTAAAATGATTGCGTTTAAAATTGTCGGTCCGTTTGATGAACAAGGAAAGATTACTGCAAAAAAGGATAAAGATCGTCTTATCAATAAGCGATTTTTGCCCCTGCCCTTTGAATGAAATGCTTTCATTTGCTTTCTGTATGATTCAGAGTTAGAGCGTTACACCACTCTCAGCATAGCATCGCTTTCACCCATTTTCCCGTTTCGTGTGACCATTCAGGTTTTTCACCAAACTTGATCCACGCATTTTGTGCGATTTTCCCGCACTCGGCAACGTTCGTCCAGTTTACTCTGGGCTTAGAGGATCATTTCGCTTTTCATTTTGCCTTTGATTTGAAAGAAGTGACGAGGAAACTACCTTTAAGTATTAAGATTTAACTGCTGTCCTTATGTTTTAGATATCCACTGATTTCTCTCCTTTTTTATCCTGCCAGCTTTTGGTTCTTCTGCGGAAATGTATTATGACACAACTCTCCAAGAAGCAGTTTCCCGAGGCCTGAAATGCCATTCCAACGACATGTCAAAAACCTGCAAATTTTTCAGGCTCATTGCAAAGTATTTGCATGAAGATTACAATGGCATTTTCTACGGAAAGGCGCAGAACCTTGGTCGAGTACTTTGCAAAGCTTATGACGAAGCACTCAAAAAGTATGACGTGTTGATTCTACCGACCATTCCCAAGAAGGCACCAGTCTTTCCGCAAGAGAATCCTTCTTTGGAAGGTCAGGTTTTACCTAAGTCTGATAATGCAATTGTTTTCTCTTACACAAATGTATTGGCAATTTTGGAATAAAATCGCCGGTCGACCAACTCCCCTTTTCTTCCTACAGTGGTGCATGGAAAACGTGTGCGCACGTGCAGAAGTTGTGAAATTCTGGATACAAGATGGCACTACAATTGGGGACGAAAGTCTTGGGAAAAATTCACATTTACAATGTCTCTAGATGCGGGCAAGAGAACCATTTTCGCACGGAGCAAATTTATTCGACTCCCCCAGACTACCGCAAATATTTGCTGCTCTTTAACATTTTTCGGGGACTGGGAGTGAAAAAAAAGTCTCATACGCATAGAGGTGGTATCTTGGTAAAGGAGCAGTGACGGTGAACAAAGTGGCATTTCCGCCAAGGTGTTTTGTCCAGCAATGTAGTGTGTATCTTTCTGTCGTAGTTGTTCTCTTCCATCCCTGACAGGGCCAGCTTTCTTGCCACACGGATTTAAAAACTCTATTTTTAATTCAATTTCAGTCAGCCTGGAGGGCCATAAAGCAAACTCTTTGATAATTCTTGTATCGAAATTATTCCCAATTTTATCTGCAGAATATATGGAAAGATCGATGGAAAATGCCGTAAGCTGCTCGCCATTCAACGTCACAGGTCACCCAGCCCTGACCATCAATGCAGGGTTCAGTGAGGGTTTACCAGTTGGTATGATGATTGTGGGAAGGAAATTTGATGAGGTCACTGTTCTTAATGTCGCCCAAGCTTATGAGAAGATCAGAGATGCCAGCGAGTAACTGTGTATTCTTGGAAGGAAGCTCTATGTGAGCTTATTGAATCATCCACCATTTCAGAAACATTTGACAGCCTTTTAATTAACACGACCTATCGATTCAGTTCCATCTACAGAGGCAGCGAGCCAAGGACATGTGACTTTTTCTTGCAGCTGAGTTCAATGTTAACCAGATCGGTGTAATGAGTCACTTCAAATCCCTCAGCGAAAATTAATCCGGTGACTTCAATAAGCTCTCTTTCTGTTCGCTTTGAAGAGAAATCTGCCCATCATTAACCAAAACCATTTAATTTAGGCGGTTGGCTTAAATAGAATGTAATTTTATCAAGATGTGTAACCAGTTCATGGCATAATTCAAAATTAAACCAAGAAAAAACGACAACTACCATGTTGGTAAGCAGTGGAAGTTTATTAATGCTTTAGTGGACTCAACTTGTAACAACTATATGAGCAAGTGTACTTGCCTTTCCCTCCCACAGGCTGTAACAATCAATCGGTCAGCAGGGGTATCCTCAGTCGCCCATCATTCCCGGATGTAAATATTCCCGCGTTGGCCAACTACGTTTGTGAGCTGATTTAAGCCGTTGGTCCCGCAAGGATCATGGGTTGGCCAGTTTCCGGTGCATGTGTTAGCTTCAAAGTGTACTCCTTTAAACGAGAACTGCTTTGAGAGCGGATCAGATCAGCACCGGGCTACAGTAGAGCCAACGGGATTTCAGGCCGAGTGGAAGATCAGTTGGTCTAGGACGATAGTTGTGATGTGTTTTGTTATACGCCACTGGGCACTTCCGCCTCGGAAAGCCACAAGACTTCCGGTTTCTTTCCTGAAAGTTGCATGAGTTCCGTCAAAATATCATACTATTATGGGTCTATTATGCTCCATGCAAAGGAAATCAACTATTTGGCTTATAAGGGTTTTCTCGGATCACTAAAATTTGTTTTATCAACATAGTAATAATGTAAATTGACCACCAAAAAGATTCAAAACGCTGACGTTTCGACCGTTAGCCCTTCATTGGAGCGAATCGAGGAGTTGTGGGTTGTGTATGGTTTATATACAGAAGATGGAGTTACGCTATTGGTGGTAACATGTTAACGTGAAAAAAGGAAATAAATGAATTGAATGAAAAGCGCTCGTTGATACCGTGAGGATTAAGTGTGCCGATTTGAAAGATGAATTTTTGCTCTGCATTTTTACGGCTTTCCGTGTTACCTTGATGTAGGGAAAGTCCGCGGATCGACATGTGTTGTTTGGAATGGCTAGGGAGATTAAAATGCCGAGCGACTCGTTTGGATGCATCTTTGTCATCTTTTTCAACATCACGTAGGTGTTCTCGGAATCGGTCAGGCACCTAGTCGTCTTCCTGTTCCGCCGATGTATAACTTTTTGCATAATGTACAGGTTATGCAATAGATAAAAATTTGCTGAGGTACACGTGAAATTCTAATCATAGAACTATCAAAAGTTTTAACCAATTTCAAAAACTAAAAATACTTCTTTATTAAACAGTGGCAGACAAATGTCTCCACCCAAACTTCACGAGTTGTCTGTAGCACTAGAAACACCTATAATAGTAGCATCTTACCTCGTTCAGGCTCTTGATGATGATGATGACGATGACGATGACGATGATGGTGATGATGATGATGATGATGGTGGTGGTAATGGTGATGGTGATACTTATGGCGATGGCGATGGTGATCTTGATATTGCAACAATCTGTTACTATTACCTTGCTCCTTACTTTACTTTTACACTTACAATCCTTATCACCTTCATTTCAACCTGTATCATTTACAATAAAAACTCTGCCATGTTTGTCGGTGCAGATTAGAGATCCTTACCTGCAGGCGATCTAGTGGTTTATGTTGGATTTTACCATGAAACTCTTGGTCCAGGTTTTTCCAGAGCTTGTCCAGGGCGTTGTAGTTCGAACGTTCGATTGTGTTTGATTAGGTTCGATTGCGTTCGATTTGAGGCTGGATGGCATGATGGTTGTATTCGATTGAGTACGATTGGGTTCAATTAGTTCGAAAATCGAACGCAATCGAACTCTCGCACAAATTGTTTGGTTCGATTGTGCTTGGTAACCTACTAATCGAATTCAATCGTTCGATTAAGTTTGATTACGCTCGATTAAGTTCAATCACCTAACAGTTCGATTAGTAACGCCGGGGACGTGTACCAGCTGGATTACCGTGCACCGTTGCTTGTTTGAACTTTACAGTCAAGTCAGGTCATGCGTACCCCCCTAGATTACATTAATGAGTTGATTATTTGAACATTGAACCCGTTAGTCGTTTCGAATAATGCAATCTTTTTTGAAATATTCGAATCAAACTTTAATTGCTGATTGGACTATGTCCGAAGATGTGTTTTAAATAACGCGTTCGACCAACGAGACTTTATTTCTGCCATCTCTTTTACATAGAGCACACCTTTTTCGTCCTTTAAAATCCAACAATATTGTTCTTTCCGAGGAATCCTAAAAATAATAAATTTGTACGGAGCGAAATTAATCACAGCTGATAGCGTACAACCAGTAAACAACCAGAAATATTGACGAGATGACTTGCTTGAACTTCGCCTGAAATTCTTTTATCACGAATAAGACTTCTACAAGCCCTATGGGATGTAGAAAGCAAAAAAACTTCTCGAT
>JAEMWC010000024.1:852500-870000 GCA_016490735.1 Pachyseris speciosa
AACTTGAGATTACTCATTGTCCGTAATGGCGGCTCGGTCGCGAGAGGATTTCGCGAGAGCCTCGCGAACACGCATCTTAGTGACTTCCGGTTATTGAATCAGCCAATCAGATTTCGTCCAAATTCTGGACGAAGCCTGCACAGACTCCCTCGAGAGTTTGTATCAGGCCCAATTGTAGCGAGGACACAAGAGTGGTGTTTTTGAGCGCAGGTTATTTTTAACCTATCACTTCCACTCACCGTTGGACGCCATGTTGGGCGCTTCAATTTTCCATATAAGGAGCATCTTTTGTTCGCTTAGTCCAATCAGCAATCGAAGTTTGATTCGAATATTTCAAAAATGATCGCATTATTCGAAACGACTAACGGGTTCAATGTTCAAATAATCAACTCATTAATGTAATCTAGGGGGGTACGCTTGACCTGACGCGACTGTAATATTTCAAAGCTAAGTGAAGCACGATCGTCCGGGTGAGTGTAGTCCTGAGAAGGACTGTTTGTGGCGACATAGACTGACGTTTCGACAACCTGAGCGGAAGTCATCATCAGAGTCAAGTGATTGGAATAACGTCAGGAGATGGTATAAGTACTCTGGTCGTTGATGTGATTGGTCAACGAAGTCGTGATGTTATTGGTTGTCTGTCAGTTAAGCCGTGATGTTATTGAAGACTGTAAACCGTGATTGGTGCGTTTCGATCCGTCTTTTGTTAGTCAAATGTTCGTAGGTATATTGTTAGTCAAATTAGTCGGTGTGTCTATTATTTGTCTGTTGTTGATATCGTCAATAAGTAGGCTGTTGACAACGGTTCAGTGGTGTCTGTTCTAAGTTAGTAAACCAACTTTCCAGTGCGATCCGTTGGTGGTAGTTAGTACAGTAGGTAATGCATTTAGCAGAGTCCCAGTCGATTGTGTGGTTTGTCAGTAAATGGTGCTCAGCAATGTTATTGTTGATGTCACCATTTCTCGTCGCTCGTTTGTGTTCAGTCAGTCTTACGTTCAAATTTCTGCCAGTCTCACCGATATAAGTGGCCTGACAGTCGCAGCATTCGATCTTGTAAACTGCTCCCTGTCTGTCCTTTGGTTCGTCTTTGTCCTTAACGTTCGTCAATAATTGTCGTAAAGTTGTGATGGGTCTGTGAGCTGTTTAAAACTTTGGAGTCTGCGGATGAAATCCTAAAGTGTGACCATTCAAATGAAAGCTACTGAACAATATTTTCTTGTGGTGATGTTGATCATGTTACACAAGGTCGTTTTAACTTTTAAATATTACAGTAAAATCGTAAGTGGTTTGAACCCAGGAGTCATATCATAACTAAGTGAAGCACGATCGTCCGGGTGAGTGTAGTCCTGAGAAGGACTGTTTGTGGTGACATTGACTGACGTTTCGACAACCTGAGCGGAAGTCATCATCAGAGTCAAGTGATTGGAATAACGTCAGGAGATGGTATAAGTACTCTGGTCAACAGAGTACTCTGTCAGTATTGAAGTACTCTGCTTCAACAGCATAATAAAAAGACTCATAGGAAAGTTCTGCTCAGTAACCATCATTCGAATGGTCACAGTTTATGACTTCACCCACATAACTAAAACGTTAGAACCACCCTGTGCATATAGTGTAACCGCTTCCGCTAAAGTTGTTAAATATTTTCTGATTTGACCGACGTTTCCGCACCGCGTGATTAGTGCATTAGATGTCAAGCAAACATAGCTAGCATTTCAATTCACGATAAGACCCTTGTAATCAAGATTGCTGTTAGCAAGGAGACAAGTTAGAGCGAATTACTCAAAGAATTAGGACCCGCGAACGTTCGTAAGCTACAATCCTTTTACGTTAAGAGGCATAATGTTACATGAGTTTTTGTGATTCTACAAGTGAGCTAGTCTAAGTAAGGTTTTGTTCGTTCTTAAGGCTTTTCTTTTACACGAGCACATGGCATAATAATTTGTGATTACTCTGAGCTTTAAATGCTTCGAACCATAAGAAAACGCCCCGAGGCCTCAAGAATAGGCATAAAGATTGAGTCATATCCTACCGGCTTGGTGTTAATTCGAGTTCGACCGCGCGTAAGAAAACACGGCTTGAGAGCAATTTCGATTCTAACTTGAGTGAAACCATTACATATAGTTGTAAATCACACAACAGAAAAGTTCTGCTAAGTACCCATCATTTTAATGGTCACAGTTTATGATTTCATCCACAGACTCAAAAGTTGGAACCTCCTTGTAAAGCCTATTATAATATTAGCTCGTGCATGTTTTCACTGAAATCGAGCGTGCCGTGTGATAGTCAATCTCGTACCCAGAGTCCTCAGGCTCTTTGGCCAGCGGTAAGTCGCCAGGAGAGACTCTGGGATAATGAAAAAAATTAAAAAATTTTGATTGGCTGGCCCGTAACGGCTTCCATTGTTTTACCTCAAATTTTCTGGGAAAATGGCGGTCCATTATCCCAGCGTCTCTCCTGGCGACTAACCGCTGGCCAAAGAGCCTGAGGACTCTGGGAACGAGATTGTGTGATAGCATAAAGAATGAAGATGACGCCATTTTTCTGTGCGTGCAGCTTCGAAATCACTACAAATCTGGCATTTTTCACAATCCATACTTTGCTGTTTTCCTTACCGATTTCGACACGGATTGGTGCACATTTTATTTGTATCGTCATTTAGTGAGTTGTTTTGAGAATCCTGAAGAATCCTTCCACGTATGGTCTTCGGTCTAATTCTGAACTTTTGTTAGCACCTCCGTCCACGATAACGAAGACAAACACTCGGTGACAGGGCTTTCACTGCTGCTGCACCATCTCTTTGGAACAAACTGCCGAGTGAAATACGGAAGGAGGACAAATTTAAACGTTTTGAGTCTAAATTGAAGACATTTTTATTCAGAGTAGCTTACCCTATGAATAGCTCGTGATATCTTATGTAATGTTTAACAAATGAGCAAGATTGTTTTATTAAGTTTGAATCACGAAGCGTAGCAATTTATTGAACGGCTTAAAAAGATTTACTGTACATCTATCCATTCTTACACTAAAATTTAGATTTTGGGTTATTTTGGCGTAGAAAATCAGATGTAAAATTTAGCCGTATCTTTATCAGATGTAAAGACACTCATTAAAAATTAATTTATTGTTAAGTAGCAGTATTGCATTTGTTAACATTATTTTAAGCATTGTCCTTATTATTGTTTAGTAGAACCACTTCTTGTTTGTAAAAAAAGTGATGTTAGTACTGTAAGTGAAGTTAGGGTTTAAAACAGTTATTAGTAATGTTAATATTGTAAATAGTGTTAGATTTCTATGTAATGTTGCTAGTAATTGTCCGTAATGTTAGTGTTGTAAGTAAGGTTGGCAGTATACAATCGAAATAAAGTGTTAAAAGAAAAAAATTCATTTGTTAGCTTCCTTCATGTACACTTTCATGTACATTCAGCAAAAATAAAATTTTCGTATTCAAATTCTTGTGGTAAGAGGCTTAAAAACATGTTTAACGTGAAGCTTTAAAATATTTGTAAAAAGTAATGGCTCAGCTTCCAGAAAATGTGACTATCACTATCACCTATCACTATCACATTACTATTACCATTACTATTATAATAATTTTCTCGATTGTGATTGGTTTAAAAAACTCCTATTTTCTACTAATTTAAGTGCCTAGTTGTTATCGGACAGTTTGTTATTGGACACTTTGTTATTGGACAGTTTGTTATCGGACAGTTTAATAAGCCAATCACATTCAAAGTAGAAAACGGTAAAAAACAAGCAAGGCTGGTTACACGGCTAGGAATATATATTTAAACCAATATTTCGGGAGGCACAGCCTTTCTTCATCAGGGTGTTACATATTACATATTACATTCAAAGTAGTATTTTAAATCAACCAATCACAACCTTGGTTACAATCACCTTACATTTTGATCGTAGTCAATTTCAGAGCAACATTAAACAATTTACGCTTCCTTTGTCAGTCTTTTAATGCAAAATTTCCTTCCCTTTTATAATTTGGCTCTTCCTCTTTTCTCGGAAATTGTAATTTTTATGATTAATTGGTAATAAGACTTCGTGTCGTCCAATTCCGTCTGTAATCATACTCGCAATAAACAAATCGGACTCCCGCTGCGCGGTTGTCTGATTTTATTATCACTTGTATGATTACAGACCTAATCGTATCTATAACAAAATTCTCGATCGTGATTGGTTCTCCGCGCGCTTATTTGTCACGTAATCGGCGCGCGATCACGTGGGTGTCCAATTACAGGTATCCAATTTGAACTTGTTGTAATTGGATACCTGTAATTGGATACCCACGTGATTTTCACGTCAATTACGCGCGCTTTAATGGGTTCCTTTGCAAACGTTTCCTGCAGTTTTCAAAACATGGAAAGCGCTACAGACGTTTTCGCTCAAAAGACCTTCCCAAAAGAAATTTTTAATTCCGAAATTTGTTATAGATACGATTAATTAGTAATTGGACCTCGTGTCGTATAATTCAGGGAGTAATCGCGCTCGTATTTTCAAATCGGCCTCGTGCTTCGCGCTCGTCCGATTTTGAAATTACTCGCGCGATTACTCCCTGAATTGTACTCCACTCGGTCCAATTACTATTACAAATTGGACTCCACTCAGTCCTATTATCATTACTAATCATACTCGTGATTACCAAATTTTGTAAATCACTCGTATGATTACAGACCGAATTGGACTCCACTCGGTCCTATTACCATTATTTGTTATTATTATTATTATTATTATTATTATTATTATTATTATTATTATTATTATTATTATTATTATTATGCAGATGTCTCAAATTTGCATATTAATTTGGGTGCGGAATGGCGAAAGTGTTGCTTCAGTCGCTTTCTTTTCCCTTCCTCTCTCCACGGTCCGCGCCCGCCTTACTCCCTTCCCTTCCCCTTTCTAGCCCCTGCCCCTCAGGCTAAATCTGCTAAATTATAGGAAAGTTCTGCTCCGTGGCTTTCATTTGAATGGTCACACTTAAGGGTGTAATGATTCCACTCAAAAGGGAGAACCACCTTGTAGAGCATAATAAACAGAATTACAGGAAAGTTCTGCTCAGTGGCTTTCACTTGAATGGTCATAGTGGTTAATACACTCAAAAGGTCGAACCACCTTTTACATCATTACAGACAATGCCGAAAGAGTCTTCTGCTCGATGGCTTCCGTTTGAATATCACACTTTCGGAATTTCATCCACTGACTCAAAGTAAAATGTCAGCATAATAAACAGCACCACAGGAAATGACTGCTCAGTATCTCGATGAGCTTTCATTTGAATGGACACACTTTGCGATTTCATACACAGACTCAAAACAGCACCACAGGAAAGTACTGCTCAGTGGCTTTCCTTTGTGGTTAATCCACTCAAAAGTTAGAACCACCTTGTTTAGCATTACAAACAACACCAAAGGAATGTTCTGCCCGGTAGCTTTATTTAATAGAATCCATCGCGTCACTTTCTTTCACTTGCCAGGTGATCTGTTGTTGCTCGTTTGTTGGGTGGTGGTCGATCTTCAGTATTATCAGTTCAACGGAATCTGTTCAACGAACGCTATGGCTGAGAGAGTCGAACAAGGTATGTGAATACATCCCGGGAATACATCCTTGCAGTGTGTAAAATGCCATCCCTCTGATCAATTCAGTTAAAACCAAGTCACGTTTCCCTTACGCGGTTTTTTTTTTCTGGGAAATCGAAGGGTAGCTTACTCAATTGAAAATCGACTGAGCCAATGTCAACAAACTAGGCAAGTAGGTTTGTCCTCGTTTACGAGAACTAGGCTTTATTTTGATTACTCAGAAGTTGGGATGGGTGCCAGCAGCAGACGCAAAGTACCGGGAAAAGTTTTATTATCTTATTAGCAACATACCCTGCCTGAATCATAAAGAGCACACGTTTAGCCTTTAGAGAAAGATTGTCGAACACATCACAGACCTTGACGAGTACTGTACTCACGTCCCTTTCACCACAGGCGGCCCATGAAGCTCCCGCGGTGTGATGATAATGTGATGTAATAACGGTCATGGCGAAATTATAGGAGTTTCAGGGCCACCCAACGACAAGTCGCTGTTCGGTGTCGCCTTAGGCTTTCGACGTCGATTAAAGAGTGCACTAGGATTTTCGTAACTGAAACTTTGCCTAAAAGATTTGCAATGGGGAAATCATGGCCCCTGAGGTTTTTGGAAAGGTCGTATTTGCTGTCATTTTCCCTAGAAAGTTCTTGGAAGGTTCATTTCCGCTACCATTTTCTCAAAGGAAGATTTTGCTCCCTAACATTATCAATCAATTAAAATTTCAGCTAAGGAATCCGAACAGATCAAATTCTTCAACCAAAAAACAACATAAGGTACTTGAAAATGCATGTTGGGTGCCCTTGGAGTTTGTATAGTAATATTTACGATCAGTCTTAGAAAGCAAAAATACTGTCAAATTCTTAATAAAAATAGCTAATCTTACTTCCACGCAGTATTGCTTACTGTCTGTTTGCTTTCTTTGCTGTCTTGAGGCCTTTTCAGTGGATTATTAAGAATTTGACAGTAGTTTTGCTTCCTAAGACCGTTCGTAAATATTCCCATACAAACTCTTATAATTTCGCCATGACCGTTATAGGGAAGATATTTGTTTACAAACATTGTGTTTGTTATTTAAATGTTCAAAACGTTGACCGAACGAAATCTTTGTTTCACCAGCCAATAGCTCTCTGGTTGGCATATTAATAACAATAGGTGACGTCAGTGATATCTTTGCTATTACGCAAGATGATCATCCCAACACGGGAGCATGGGGGGCCTGTAATCACAACACTACTGACTTGCAACTTATTCCACTAGAAATCTGTAAATCTAATCGTGACGGTGTACGTAAAGCCAGAGAAGCATATCTTATTGATAGAGGTCAAACTCTTGAACCCTTAGGTATCAATAGAAAAGAAGAAATGTAACACCATTCCTTTTGTTTTTATGTAATGTATTTTTCAAATTTCCAAACTGTAACGTTTTGCCTTTACTATAGTATCATTTTGTATCAACAACTTATTTTAAATTGTAACGTCGTTGAACCGTAGGGTCATAATCTGTAACACGCTGATGAAGGAAGGCTGAGCCTCGCCAGATATTGGTTTAGATATACTTTCCTCGCCGTGTAACCAGCCTTGCTTGTTTTTACTGTATTTTCGATTACCAGCCACTGTTCGGAAAACTAAAGCCGCGCTGGTCCGGTGTTCAAAAACTTGTTTATAATATTCAGTATAGCTGTAAACCATGTAACAACGAATACCTCTTTAAAATTTGGTAACCTTTGATAACTTTATTTATGCTCTTTTGTTTTATTCAGGATAACTCAACAGGTAAATCGATCATCGCCGACATCTTTGCCAAAGTTACTAAAATTAGCATTTTTACGCTTCAGAGTTTACAAGTTGTGTAGCTTCTAAATTTAATATATTATTGGTCATTGTTTGAAATTTCTGAGACCGTTTTCTGTTACACACCTGCTAAGAAACAAAACAACCCGTCCAAGAAAGAAGGAGCTGAACTGATGGGTCTGATGACATTGGACGTAATCGAACTCCTTCTTCTTTCATCTTCTCGCTGTTCGATTTCATTTATTCTGTTTCTTCGTTTTGTGTACAATACTATTCCTATTTATTTAAATCATTTCTTTTAAGGCGGGGGTACACGTAAATTTGAGCATTTTGCAGGCATTATAATTTATTTATTTATTTTTCATTTTTAAGTTAACATGTTAAAATCCGCGTTTTAACTTGTATCTATATCGAATAGATATATCGAGCACTGAAAATTGGATGTAAATGTCAATAAAAGCAGCTTTCTTATTGTCTGCCGTTAATTAGACTATCAACTGTTCTCTCCCTCCCCTCTGCAGGAAAGATATACAAGGAGCCCGCTGTCCGAGTACCAAGCCTTCAGCGTCTATCTGAAATCGCGCGAGGTCTGGGACTTGACATGGAGGAGAGTGAACTGGCAGACTATAAAGGTGGGAATTATTATAAAATGGAGTATGAGGTTTACTTTTTCTGTCAATTTTACGCTGCAGTAAAAAGTCTCAATTTAGCAGTAAAAGTCTCAATTTATTGAACAGAAATTATCGCCATGACGCTGGGCGATACCTATCAGCGATTGTACGAGTTACCATACCCCAAGCTTCCAGTGAAATATCCACGGACACCAGGCTACAGACCAACGCATGAGGAAAACCCTTGCAATGCTTGGTGAGATATAATCAATAAAACATTTTTAACTTTTACAAAAAGTGAGAATTTACTAATGTGTCAAAAACATTGAGCATGACGTGGTCTTCTGATCTCATTAAAAACAGAAAGCAGTACGCAAACCAACTAAACGGGAACTTCTTTCAATGCCTGACAATCGCTCCAATTCTTGTTTAACAGGTACTGGCTCTGTGACATCAAAGGCGCATCAAGCGGTAAACTTCAGGGTAGAACAGTGGCCATCAAAGACAACACGTGTGTAGCAGGAGTGCCAATGATGAATGGCTCTCTCACGCTGGACGGGTTTATCCCGGATGTTGACGCCACTGTAGTGTCCCGGATATTGGACGCTGGTGGGAACATTGTTGGCAAAGCTGTTTGTGAGAATTTAAGCGCCAGCGGTGGAAGCTTTACTGCTGTTACAGGACCTGTGTTGAATCCATACAACAAAACAAGAATGGCTGGAGGATCCTCTTCTGGATCTGCAGCTTTGGTAGGAAAAGATTGTGATGAGTCCGCGAAACCTATTAAAAAATTGCTTCTTGCTTTCGTAAATCTAGAAATTTCCGAATGTGTCAAGCTGTTATTAGTGTGTATGTCTCTATCACTCAAGAGAAAATTACACACGTTGACAAAAAGTTCGGTTTACAACTGACGTGATCGAGATGAGTTTCATCGCATTTTAGAACTAAAACTTTTCTACATCATCGGTCACCATGTACATATTTTTACGCAGCTCGTTTCTCTCTTATATGTTATTTCTTCCCAATTTACTTTTAAGGTGGCAGGAGAGCACGTTGACATGGCAACCGGCTGTAGCCAAGCAGGATCCATCAGGATTCCATCTGCTACGTGCGGCATTGTGGGATTGAAACCAACCTACGGACTGGTTCCATATACGGGCATCATGCCGATGGAGTTCACTTTGGATCATACAGGGCCGATGACAAGGACTGTTTATGATACTGCTTTGATGCTGGAGGTAGGATGTTCACGGAGATTAAGACTTAAAGGCAGACAATTACAATGCATTTATTGACATTTACACCCAATTTTAGGTGCTAGATACATCTATTTGATACAGATACAAGTTAAAACGCGGCTTTTTTAAAACATGTTAATGTAACATTAAAAAAACAATCCGTGCAAAATGGCTCCCCCGTCTCTGCTCTTCTCCAAGATTTGATGAAGGTTTAAAACTGGAATTTGAAGTTAGAAATTAGTAGACGGACGAGGGGTGTCAACTGTCTGGTGGTGTTTCAAAACATTTTTAAACATTTCAATCTCTTCTTTAAAACCTCCTTAAAATTTTACTTCAATTCAAGTCCCCCCTTAACGACATTGTTGTACGCGATAATAAATAATATTATTATAGACTGAGGCGGGTAAATTTCTGCGTTTATTGCAAAAATGTTGGAAAAGCCGCCATTTTTCTCCCCGATACACAAAATCACGGATATCGGAGAATTTTTTTTGAGTGCGCACGACGAATATTGAGAGCGCATATTTGGACAATGTCACAATGTTTTCAAGAATAATAAATAATTAGCATTTCTACTAGCAAATTCTAAGCCAAAGCTCTAGTGTTTAAACGTACATTACTTATTTTAAAAGTAGACTGCAAATTAGAAGGTTGTTATTTTCGTTTCTGAAGGCGCCCAGTCTCACTCTACGTTTTCATTCTCGCTCCAGACCTTTCACTTGACGAGACCTCGCATTCGACCAACGCAAAAATATTCTTTTGTCAGGTTATGGCGGGTTATGATGAGGGTCTGGACCCAAGACAACCGCGAGACCTTGAAGTTCCAGAGTATACTGTACTGGTGAGCTGGTATTTCCCGTGTTAAATGCTTCTACGGCCATTTACTGTATGCATGAATACGCCTTAATTTATTCCCCCTTCTTGATATAAAAGTTTAGGCTTCCTGTTTGTCGCAAAACGCCGGTGTTATTGCTGTTAAATTCGATTGAAATAATTAATGCCAATTTAATTTTCAGGCTTTCAAACATGAATCCTGTACGCTAATCTTATGGCATCCAACCAGCGGCCCACCTCTAATACCTTCTAATCCTGATAATTTCACATTATGTTCTGTCGTGATTTTTGAGAGCCCAGGTTGCTAAAACAGCGAGTCGACTCGATAGCTTAATGTTAGTGCAGGGTCTGTAACCTCTGCAGTTACAAACGGATTTCATATACTAGTTATGCCATAACTAGTGGTGTACCAGTGGTGTATCATATCCCCAGTCAAAAGTGGGGTATCGCCTGATGTATTAACAGTAAGCCTTACATATCTATTTTATATCATGCCATAGTAACTCATGCATAGCCCTATACAATCAATGCAGTCCAAGATGGGAAGGTTCGGTGGAATACCAACAAATATACACTGCAATCTCATCGGCTGACGTTTCTATGGAATGGCATAAATCCAGATATTCAACCCGGTTTACGTACTGCTCGGATCCTCAATTTCGAAAGTGTCATTATCAAGCTTTAAATTAACCATCCTCTTCTTCGCTAAGCGAGATCAACATCACCTCGTTTTCTTCCTGTTTATTTTTTTCTCATTAGCTTACAGGAAACATAGAAAATATGAAGATTGGAATCCTTAAGGAAGGGTTTGGTTTGAAGACTTCCGAGCCGGACGTTGATAAGATGGTACTAGAAGCCGCTTGCATCCTGGGTAGCAAGTGCGGCGCAGTCGTCGAGGAGGTTTCAGTCCCGATGCATTGGGATGGTAAGTAACTTATCTGTTATATTATTGCAATAAAAGCATCAAGATTGTTCTAATATTGTAACATGACTGTTGCAATACTACATCAATAGTGTGCCGATACAGTTGATTCTTCTGGTAAGTCAGTTATAGGTAACAACCTCCTTGGAGAACTAACAACGTTCATGAATGTAAAATCAGTAAGTCCTACGCTCTCCAGTAGTGATTTTTGTTTCTTTTATCAAACATTAGTTGCGATTTTGTGGTTTTTTGAAAACAATAACGCATCCTGAGATGTCGGTTGGCTGATACGTCACCGTTCGGAATGTTACTCGTGACTTGCGTCGTTGCTCTCCGTTACCTAGGCGTCTCTTTCGTTAAACAAATAAGTACGTACCCTCCCATAATGCCGCCTCGCCCCTCGCCCTAGTTAGAGTTCAGATAAAACGCCAAGACATTTCTACTGAAGCTAAAGATCAGAAAATCGAGCGCTTGTGGGAAAATGCTTTTAACTATAGCTAAGATGTGTGCTTTCTATTTGCTTGCCATGTTAGGTATTGGAATCTCTGCAGCCATTTTACAGAATGGGGGCGATCGAATGATGTTTGAAGGAGCTGGTAAGAACTGTTACGTAAGAAACCATAGGCGTTATCTGTGATGCAAATCATCTTATTGTTACAAATAACAAATGTTACTTGGGCTTCGGCTTAGTACTCACAAAAAATGACAGAAAACAGACTGGTAAAACGATTGCTTTAAAATTCTCGGGCCGTTTCTTGATCAAGGTAAGATTACTGCAAAAAAAATAATAATAAAGATCGTCTCATCAATTATCGATGTTTTTGGTACCCTTTGAATGAAATTTTTTTATTTGCTTTCTATATGATTCAGAGTTAGAGCCTTAAACTACTCCTAACATAGCATTTTACGCACTTTCCCATTTTTTTGTGACCGTTCAGGTTTATGACGAAACTTGATCCGCGCATTTTGCAACTTTCGTCCGGTTGACTATGGGCTGCCTTTGATTTTAAGGAAGTGACAAGGAAGCCACCCTTACGTATTAAGATTTAACTCCTCTCCTTATTCTTTATGAAAACAATATGGTAACCCATCTATTCAAGAAAATTTGGTTTTGGCCACCGTACGCACGTCGTACGTACGCCGGTACGTACCTCCGTACGTCCGCCCTTTCATGTATGCGATGTGAAATGTCCCATTAATTGTGTGTTGTAACCCGCGTTTTGTGTACATCTTTTGATATTGGACGTAAATGTTATCGCCAATTGACACCTGTCAAAGGTAGGTATCCGCTGACCAGTAGTACGTAACCATATCGCGGGCTCAAGTTAAGACCTCACCGAGGTCAGCTGGTTTTTTTTTTAAGTTGACCGCTGACCGGGTACTGGTTTTTGATTGGATCGCAGGCTCAAGCCAGGTGTAGGACACCCAAACCAAAACGAGGCTTAATTTTTCGCGCTTTCTGCGGCTCGAGATTTCACATTCAGTTAGTTTCTTCATTTTGAGCACAACAACTTCATCTTTTTCGAAGTTCTGTCTTTTAATCTGATTCGCGTAAAAGGCATAAAAATCAAGAACTATTTAAAAAATACTCCGGAAGGTGAATTTTCAACTGATAAAATGGAAGAGTAAAACATTTTTCTCAGGAAATTCTTAAATTTTGGATCCACTTGTATGGCGCCCGGATTGCGTGGTTGCAACAAAATGATTTAACGCTTCAAGGGCTTGTTCACTTTATCGCGGCATCTTGCAGCTCACCACGAAAGTTCATTTAACAATTCACCGGCATTAATGGCAGGAACGAGTAGCTCAAACTTGGTGGAAGAAGTTCTTCCTTTGGACAAACCGTTTGCTATTTTGAGAGAGATGAGAGAGAGCATGCGTGGAGTCGTGATGGACGGACGTGAATGTTAAGCTCTGCAAGCCGCGACTACCTTGATCTCGATTTTCTTTGGTAAAAGGCTCTCTTCGCCGCTGCAACCCACTCTGCTTCAGCTACTACGCCAGACAACACCAAGAAACGCCAATAACGCGGTTCCAGCACAGAAAATGTAGCAAGTGCGGCCAAGAAGGCAAACACTGTGGCGGATGGAGAAGAAGACGTCTTCGAAGATTGCCTCGAAGAAGAAGCAAACCTCCTTGAAATAAAACGTATGCTTATCTCCATTCAAAACTCAATAGCAAACATTCTAGAGGAAAATGTCAAACTCAAAGAGGACATGGCTGAATTAAAATCATCTCTCAGATCTAACGAGCGAGAACTGAAATCTTTGAAAGATGCCGTCACCGCAGTTACCAACAATTATGTTGAACTAACGAATGAACTCCAGGTAACCAAGAAAAAGTTATGCGATCAAATCGAAGAATCTGACAGGATGACCAATTCTCTTGATAATATAGAGCAATATATAAAGAAGAACTCACTTGAGTTACACGGCATACCTGAGAACGCCAGCCCTATGAATCGACCGAGGAAGCTGTGATCAAAGTAGCTAAGGCTATAAATGTTCTAGTCACTGAGAAAGATATCGAAATATCGCACAAACTAAAACGCCGCAACGGAGCAAAACCAATAATCGCTAAATTCTGTAGCCACAAAATCAAGTCCAAGTTATACGAGGAACGCACGAAACTTAAATCTGTTAAAGTATCAGATTTGTTTCCCAGTTACGCCGCGGCAACTTCAACTCAAAATCGTATATTTATCAACGAGAATCTCACGCCGTACAGGGCAAATCTGGTCAGGCAAGCGATTAAAATGAAATCCGATGATATGTTATGGAGTGTTTGGACTATGGACGGAAAAGTATATGTTAAGACTTCTCCTGAGGGTAATCCGGTGAGAATATACTGTGAAGATGACCTGTATAACCTTTAAACGCCAGTAAGATTAAGGGAGCACGAAAGTACTGCTTAGTAGGACCTTAGAAGGTTAGCCCGGCTCTTAAGCGTAGTCCTTTTTATAGGCTTTACTCTAATCCTAGCCCCAAATAATACTTACTAAGGTCTTTTTTCCCTGAACCTTTTTTGGTTTCGTTTGCGTAGCGGTATTATAATTTGTTTTTTCTTTTCTTCTTTCTCTCCTATTTGTTTTTCCTAATCGATAACACATTTATTGCGTAGTTTAGAATCAGTCCTTTTGTTTCTTATGTGCAATCATGGTACCGATCAAATTGTTATCATTGAATGTAAGGGGGTCACGTAATTACGCCAAGCGACGAGTGATTTTTTTGTATCTCAAGAATCAGCAAGCTGATTTCTATTGTCTACAGGAAACATTCTCACTGAAGGAAGATGAAATCCCCTGGGCCTCAGAGTGGGGTGGGAAAATAATTTTCTCGCACGGTAATGAACATTCGAGAGGCACCTGCATAATGCAGCGACCAAACCATCAGCATTTACTTTCCAGTGCTTGCTTTGTGACCCTAACGGAAGATTTGTTATAGCTAAAATTAAGATCGGTGATGAAGAACTCTTCTTAACCTCCGTATATGCTCCGTGTGTTCCCCAACAACAATTATCCTTCATTCAAGACTTAGGCGTTAATGTGGTATCCAAACAAACACCTCTAAAAGCGTCATCGCAGGTGACTGGAACACTACTCTGCAATCAGTAGACAAACGTCGGGGGGGGGGGAGGGGCGTCCATGGTGTGAATCCAGTTACAAAAATTCTCTTCTTAATTTTATGGAAGAATTAGGGTTCGAGGACGCTTTTCGAGCTCTCCACCCAAAAATGAAGGCCTACACTTACGAATCAAAAGCTCTAAAAATGAAGTCGAGAATTGACTTTTTTCTCATTGCACAGTCCTTGAAGCTAAACATAAAAAGAGCAGAAGTCCGCTCATCGATCGCACCAGATCATAAAGCCATTTTCTTGAGTGTTGAAATTAACGACACATTCACCCGTGGTCCAGGCACGTGGAAATTCAAGAATCGATTGGTTGAAGAGGAAAGCTACGTCAAATTAATTACAGAGTGCCTACCAAAGATTCTAGA
Source organism: Pachyseris speciosa (assembly GCA_016490735.1). Classification (NCBI taxonomy): domain Eukaryota; kingdom Metazoa; phylum Cnidaria; class Anthozoa; order Scleractinia; family Pachyseridae; genus Pachyseris; species Pachyseris speciosa. The sequence continues at coordinate 867,476 of JAEMWC010000024.1, forward strand.
TAAATATCAAGAAGTCGAAAGTTTTCAACTTTTGTGGGAATTGATAAAGATGGAGATCCGTTCCGAAACAATTTATTCTAAAACCAAGCGCAGAGCACTCAAGAATCGTGAAAGTGTTCTTCAGGAGAAACTTGATGTCCTTGACAATGGAATCTGTAACAACAATGGCCATCTGAATCAGTCACTGTTGGATGAGTATGAAGCCACCAAAACGGAATTAACGGAAATCTATGAGGAAAGGGGCAAAGAGGCCATGTTTCGTTCAAAAGTCCGCTGGATTGAAAAAGGTGAGAAGCCTACTAAATATTTTTTTTAATCTAGAAAAGCGGAATTTTGAGAAAAAAGTTATCGTTAAGTTGAAACTTGAGAATGGAGAAATAATTACAGACATGAAACAAATTAACCAAGAAATAGAATCCTTTTATAGTGATTTACTTGAGACCAAACTCACGAACAATGCCTTTGAGGACTTCAGTGACAACTTTGGTGAGTTTATTGATAATATTGAAGTCCCCAAATTGTCCACTGAGGAACTCATACCTCTTGAATCGGAACTAACACTCAATGAACTAAAAAGTGCTTTGAAGGCCTTCCAAAATAACAAATCCCCTGGAGACGATGGTTTTTCGAAGGAATTTTAAGAGACATTCTTTAATATAATTGGTATACATCTTCTTAACTCTTACAACGAAGCTTTTATTAGGGGCCAACTGTCCATATCCCAAAGACGAGGTATAATTTGTTTCATTCCGAAGGAGGATTATTGTTTGATTGAACTGTCCAGTTGGAGACCTCTAACCCTCTTAAACGTGGACTATAAGATTATGGCTAAAGTAATTGTCAAAAGAATTGAGAGAGTATTGCCAGCTCTCATTAAATCTGATCAAACAGGTTTCGTTAAGGATAGATTTATTAGCCAAAATGGGCGGCTATTAAATGACATCATGGAATATGCAGAAGCCAAAAATCTTCCCGGTATCTTTATCTTCTTTCGACACTATTGAGTGGAGCTTTATACATCAAGCTATTGAGCTTTTTAATTTTGGTCCAGATATCAGAAAATGGATAACAATCCTTTACAAGAACGTGGAAAGTAGTGTGATGAACGCGGGCTTTATGACTAATTATTTCAGGGTCTCTAGAGGTATTCGGCAAGGGTGCCCTCTTAGCCCTCTTTTGTTTGTATTAGCTGTGGAAATCCTGGCCCTTAGAGTGCGCCCAAATCAATTTTGTCAGGGTATCAAACTTGCAAATGGACAAGAAGCTAAGATTTCACAGTTTGCAGACGACACCACTCTTATTGTCAAAAATATTGCTTCATTGAGAATTGCCATAAACATAGTGAATTCATTTGGTGCTACTTCCGGTTTGCAACTCAACAGGCAAAAAAACAAAAGCTATGTGGATTGGTGCTGCAAGCAAAAATAAGACAGACATTTTGGAGTTTAAGTGCTCTAAAGATGCCATTAAATTCCTTGGAACTGTCCTCTCTCATAATGAATCTGAAAATAAAAAACATAACTTCTTTATTAAAATAAAGAAAATGGAGACTGAGCTCAATGTATGGTTGTCGCGTGACCTGACACTTTTTGGAAGAACTTTATTAGCAAAGTCTTTATCTCAGCTTATATACACGGCTTCTATGCTACCAATGCCAGAATTAGTAATTCAACAAACTCAAAGTAAATTGTTTGCCTTCCTATGGAAGTATAAGAGAGATAAGATTAAAAGACAAGTCCTAGTACGCCCTCTTTCCAAAGGTGGCCTTGGTTTTCCATGCTTCAGAACTGCTGTTAAAGCACTATGCCTCAGTTGGATAAGCAGACTGTTAAGCGATACCAATGATATCTGGAAGGCAATCCCTAACCACTATTTTGAAAAACATGGTGGACTTTTGTTTCTGTTAAATTGCAACTACAGTGTCAAAACCTTGGCTAACCAGTTTCCCCTTTTTTACTATGAACTCCTTGAATATTTCCAAGATTTATGCAGCAACTACGAGGCTCCTCTGAGTCGTGAATTCATTTTATGGAACAATAAAGAGATATTGATTGAAAAGAAATCAGTTTTTTTGAAGACATGGATAGAAAAAAACGTTATTTTCGTACAGGATCTGCTCACAAGTCAGGGTAACTTTCTTTCGTTACAAGAATTCAGGAAAAAATACAACATAAATGTTAATTTCCTGCAATATTTCCAAATCACCTCGGCCATTCCTGCGTGGCTCAAACACCAGGCCTCAATAAATAAGGATCTTCAGCAGCTAAGTTAGCTCCACAGGAACTTTGATTACAAACTCTCTAAAGATATTACTTTTGACCTTAGGGAAATGCAATGTAAGTAATTTTATAAATTGTTTATAGAAGCAATTGATATAGAACCCACTGCAATTAAATCTTGGCAGATAAAACACCCTAAAGTTGCTGAACAATGGGCACTTTGCATTCAAAGCACTTATAAAATAACACGCGACAACAAATTAAGACAATTCAACTTTAAACTATTGCACAGAATTCTAGTGACTA
>JAEMWC010000024.1:875000-882500 GCA_016490735.1 Pachyseris speciosa
AACTGTTCTCAATTCAACGTCACAGGACACCCAGCCCTGACCATCAATGCAGGGTTCAGTGAGGGTTTACCAGTTGGTATGATGATCGTGGGGAAGAAATTTGATGAGGTCACTGTTCTCAATGTCGCTTACGCTTACGAGAATATCAGAGATGCCAACCAGTGATTATGTGTTCTTTAAAGAAAGCTTTATATTCAAGCTTATTGCAGTGTTAATCTTTAGAAACATTTTGATAGCCTTTAGAAAACAATAATTGAGTCTATTTCTAGTTAAACTGGCAGTCTGTCAAGGATGTGTGACTTGCAATAAAGTTACCTCTTTGAGCGCTTTTCAAGTGAGTGTTGTAAAACCAAAACCAAAGCAATCAGAAAACAGGCACGCGGCGCAATGAGCCAATCAGAATTAAAAGCAATTACACCAACCGGTGCAAAGCGCGGGAAAATGCGAGCGTGTAAGTCGCGATTGGCTTTGGTTTTCGTTCTCATTGGTTGAGAAAGAGGCGCGAATCTTGTCAACCAATCACAGAGCGAAGCAATGCAAAGCCAAAGCCAACACAGTTCATTTTCGATGTTCAATTGAAAACCGCTCCAACCATTTAGTCTGAGACTAAAGTAATGGAGCATATCAAATCCCATGGTGAATAAAATGTAACCGGTGACTCAATAAAAGTCTCGTTCATTTCGCATTGAACACGTCAGACACACTTAAACAAGTTTAACTTTTTCCATAAACCATCTCAATACAAAAAGCATTTAAAAAGAAGAAATCAAGCACTTCGTAATTAATCAGGCCCGGCCAGGGGGATAGTGGGATACCAATACACTCAGTTTTTCCCCCATAAGATACCAATATACCTTAAAATTGTAAAATGTGTGATACTTAGTACCTAAAATTATCTTGAAGCATTCAATTCATGGCTATATACTGAATAACTAAAATTCAGGAAGAACCAGATACTTTATACCCGAATTGTAACATAAAAATACCATATACCTGAATTAAAATGGTCCTAGATACCGTATACCCAAAACCCCTGGTCGAGCCTGATTAATCAAGACCAATTGGCTGAGGCAGTTGGTTCCAACAGAACGCACTTTTATCAAGATATGTATGCAAATCATGACATCATCCAAAATAAATCTACAACAAATTGACAAATACAACACGTCGGTAAGCAGTGGAAGTTTATTAATGCTTTAGTGCACTCAACTTGTGACAGCTATATGTGCAAGTGTCCCTACCCTTCCCTCCCACAGGCCTTGACAATCGTCAGTATCAACCACCTGTCAGGGGTATCCTCAGTCGCCCTTCATTCCCGGATGTAAATATTCCCGTGCGGGCCAACTACGTTTGTGAGGTGATTTAAGCCGTTGGTCCCGCAAGGATCATGGGTAGGCCAGTTTCCGGTACGTGTGTTAGCTTCAAAGTAGTAGTACTCCTTTAAAAGAGAACTGCTTTGAGAGCGGATCAGGTCAGGACCTAGAGTAGAACCAGCGGGATTTCCGGCAGAGTGCAGGATCAGTTGGTCTGGGACGTAGTTGTGACATTTGGAGGCGATGTTCTTTATTATACGACACTGAACACTTCCGCCCCGGAACTCCACGAGACTTCCGGTTCCTTCCCTGCAAGTTGAGTTCCGTTAAATGTCAGACTGCAGACTCTGTTATGCTCCATGCAAAGAAAATCAACTATTTGGCTTATAAGGGTTTTCACGGATCACTTTAATCATAGAACTATAGAAAGTTTTAACCTATTTAAAAATGAAAATACCTATTTATTAAACGGTGGCAGACAAATGTCTCCACCCAAACTCCGCGAGTTGTGTGTAGCACTAGTGGCACCTAATAGTAGTACCTCACCTCGTCCAGCCTCTTGATGATGATGATGATGATGATGATGAAGGTGATGACGATGATGGTGGAGGTGATGGTGGTGGTGGTGATCTTACTAGTGAAACAATGTATTGATGATGATCTCATTAGGGCCTTCATTACTACTATACCTGTATTATTTGCAATACAAGCTCTTACATGTTTGAACAGTTTAATTAGAGATCCTTACCTGCAGGCGATCCAGTGATTTATGTTGGATTTTACCATGAACTCGTGGCCCAGGTTTTTCCAGAGGTTGAAGTCCAAAGCGTTGTAGTCGGTCTCACTTTCTGGAGCCTTGGTTGAGGTGATAATATTCCCAACGTGTGCAGTGATTGGCCAATTCGGACGTGGCGTGATAGCGTTTGAGCCAGAACCGAAATTCCTAACGAATGAAACAGTATCAAACTATGTCAATATCACTGGTGAATAGCGATTAAGAATGCTCGACTTCGAGCAGGTAAGTCTGTCCTGTTTTCGAATTAACTTGGGCTCACGTATTGCCTGGAAATCAAATAATACGATATTGTTCTCAAAAGTAAAGATTTTTCAAATTGATTTGAAAGAGTACGTTCTCGTCACCAGCTAACAGAATAGAAGGGCTCTGGGAACGAGAATGATCAGGATACTGAGGCACATTACAAGAGTTTAATACTAACACCTATCTCAAAAGAATAAATTAGAATATGAGCCCAAGTATTTTGCATGGAAATGGAATTGGCTGGTACTAAAATATGGTTTCTAGCAATCCAGCCCTCAGTTACCTGAAGTTTGTGAAAGTGTAGCTATACACTAGGGTCCAACCTCCACCGTCCGTTTCCTGGTCGCAGTAAACCTGGGTTGGGTGTTTTCCATCAGGTTTTACCCAGTATGCACCGGAGTCAGCATCTTTTCTTTTCTTGTTGATCTCTTTACATGACTTTGCTGCGTACTTCTTTGTCAGGCCTGCAATAAATAAAACTCTAGTTGCAAAAACATGATGATGATAAACAGATAAAACGAAATTTGAGTGATTCAAAAATCTTACCAAAGAGGATTTTCTTTTCATCGCAACCGGGTTTTGTTCCTGGTGTAAAAGGAAGGAAAGAAACTGCTCGGTGAAAAAACACAGGAGATGGCTGACTAACAAATGACGATAGAAGAAGAAGAAGAAGAAGAAGAAGAAGAAGAAGAAGAAGAAGAAGAAGAAGAAGAAGAAGAAGAAGGAGAAACAACTTCAGTACACAACCATTACACTTGATTTTACCTCCATTCCCGCAATACCTTCCTCTTTTCAAACACGAAGGAGGCAATTTGTAGATAAAGAAATCTTTGCACTTCATGATCTTTATTTGCTGAGTCTTTGCGCAGCATGTCTTTCCTCGTGAGAAGCACACAGTTGCTTGCACGCTTTCTTCGTACCCCAGATTAGGGTGAGTTTTCATGAGGTATCCTGGGTACTTGGCGCCACAGGACGGTGACGTCACACAACCCTTTCCACTTGTGTCCCTAAAGAGATACATGTACATAAATTGACTGACAATTACTCTCCGGAAATGTTCGAAGATTGCCAAAGACTGGTCAACGGCATTAAGAAAACTGATGAGTTGATGACGTTTGCTTTAATCAAGTTCCCCTTCTCGGTTTTTCTCGGTATATTAATTCATTTTTACGTTCAATTTCAAATATTTCAAATATTGTTAGTTCGAAGTTCAGCCATATGATAAAGACTGCAATGAAGGAGATTTACTAAGAAACTAATAAACTCGCCAAAGATTCTAGTAGAGGGTGTAACATAAACGTTTTATTTACCCCACCCCACCCACCACTGATCCCCCATCACAACGACTTTCATCAAAGTGAAAATGACGTCATAAAACAGTCCTGAAAATACGCACATGGAAGCAATCTTGTCCCCAGCATCGCCAGTAAATCGATACCAATCCTCTTTCCAGCTTCTCCTCTTGTCAGATTTTTTCGTTAACTTCCTGTATCCTGCAGCTCGATCAGCGCCGCTGAGTTCTCTGTAATTTGAGCATGGGTCGCTACCGTATCCACCTGAAGGATAAACGATAAGCGGGTGTTAATATACTGTGACGTTATCATCGCAGTCTTCTTTATAGGTTACACCAGGGTTCACTGTATTGCGAAGCTCAACGGCTTCTCCACATCCCCAGCAGTCGGCAAAAGTCCCCCGGCCAGTGTTGTAAAGCGCCTAGAACAGCTAGTGATATAGGCGCTATATAAATAGAGTTTATTATTTCCATTTTTTTTTCATTTTTCCATTTATTTGCCATTAACCACATAAAAATACAAAACACTAGAAATTTAAAAATACGAAACACAAGAAATTTATAATAACTTAAACTTAAGACGATAGACTACAAATCTTTAAGGTGGTAATGACAAGAAAGCCTATATAGAAGCAGGGGGCTTATGAACTATAGGCTTCCTGATAATATAGGGTACATCATACGAATTACGGGGACAGCATGAAATATGAAATGTATTATTTTAAAAAGAAAAGAAGAAGTAAGTAGCTCAACAATGAGTATATTTGCCTAAGAAAGAAGGAATTTTTGAAGTCTTTTCCCAAACAAACGGATGCTTTCACTGTTTTGAATTTCATGACTTAACGAGTTGAAAAACTTAGGTTTGTGAGGCTTTTAGGTTTGTGAGGCTTCCAAGACAAATGCTCATCAAGGATAACACCTAAAAATACTATTTCTTTCGCACAATCAATCTTATTGTTGTCAATTTGAATAGAAAGATTAAGTGTTTGCCTCCTTTGGCGTGGTCTAAAAACCATAAAATTCGATTTTTTAAAGTTAATTGACAGCTTATTAGCTCGACACCACTGTGTTAATTTACACATTTCAGAATTTAGGGTTTCAGAAAGTAAATTAAAATCTTTGTGAGAAAAAAATATGTTAGTGTCATCAGCAAAAAGAATAAAGTCCACCACCTTTGACACATTACACAGATCATTTATATAGAGCAGAAAGAGGAGGGGGCCTAGTATAGAGCCCTGAGGCACCCCACACTTTATTTGGCAAGAATCCGAACAAATACCATTAAATTCCACATATTGCTATCTATCGCTTAGATAGCTTTCAAACCATCTACGTGCAATGCCTCGAACACCATAATGCTCTAGTTTTGAAATTAAAATTTGATGATCAACGGTGTCAAAGGCTTTAGACAAGTCTATAAAAATACCAAATGTATATTCCTTATTTTCAATAGCGGAAGAGATTTTGTCATACAAACAAGCTAGAGCATAAGCAGTGGAGTGATGTTTGCGAAAACCATACTGATTATCAGAGAGAATTTTTATAGACATTAAGAAACCTTAAAAGACGATTGTACGTGACTCTCTCTAGAATTTTAGAGAATGCAGGTAAAACAGACACGGGTCTGTAATTTGTAAATATATCCTGTTCACCAGATTTAAATAAAGGAATAACTCGAGCAATTTTTAATTGATTTGGTACCACACCAGAGGTGATGGATAAGTTAATCAAGCTAGTAACAGGGAAGATTATTATATCAATAGTATCTTTAATTAAGTTCATAGAAATATTGTCATGACCTACAGCATTACCTGAACGACAAGTACGACATATTTCAATAATTTCCTCCTCACTTGCAACTTCAAGAAATATTGAATTGACTAGTCTGGGGGTTAAAAAAGAACTATGCGACTTTTCTGATGCAGGAATTTTGCTAGCTAAATTAGGGCCAATGTTAGTAAAAATATTTACAAAAAAGATTAGCTATTTCCTTTGGATCGGAAATTTCACGAGAATCTGCCCTAAATACGGATGGTAGACCACGCTTACCTTTATTTCTATTCAGGATTTCATTGATAACTTTCCAAATGGCCTTAACATTTGATTTTAGCTTCTCAATTTGTTTTTCATAATATAAACGCTTAGCAACTCGAAGAGAATGGGTGAGTTTGTTTTTGTAAGACTTGCAGTATGCATTTTCATTAGAAGAGTTAGGGTTATTAAGAAAACACTTATACAACATATTTTTCTTCTTAACGGAATTAGCAAGACCTTTAGTAAACCAAGGCTTACGAGAATTGAACCGTTTCACTTTCTTTTTTTTTTTTTGAGTGGAAAACACCGATCATAAATTGAAACAAACTTTTCAATAAAGATTTTATAAGCGCAAGATGGATCATCTAAACAAGGTATTTCAGCCCAGTTTATCTTACCTGAGTCATCTTTAACTGCACTTAGATTATGCGCATTTTTTTCACGAAAGATTACGTATTTGTCCTTGTCACTGGTGCTATTATTATTCAAAACAAGTGAAAAAATCGGTAAATGGTCAGATATGTCATTGAGAAAAAGACCACTTATTGAAGGACAAAGTGGATCGTTCGTGAAAATGTTATCTATCAGTGAAGCTTTGTTCGCCGTAATTCTAGTGGGACGTGTAATGAGTGGAAAAAGCATCCTAGAGTACAACAAATCCAAGAAGTCACTTGTCGCTTTATGGCAATGGTGATCAATTAGATTTAAACTCCAGTCACCCATTAAAAATACAAGCTTATTTTCTTTGGTAATTTTTCCCAGTACTAGGTCCAAATCAGACAGAAATTCATTTAACAGTGAGTCGGGTGGTCGATAAATAATGCCGACAATTAAATTCTTTTCTTTTGTCCTATTAATTTCAACAAACAAAGATTCAGCACTTCCGTCGACAGCGAACGCTAGATCAGGACGTTGTTTGTAATTTAAATGCTCACCAATGTAAAGGCCAACACCTCCACCAACGCGAGTGACTCTGGGTTTATGCAAAAAATTGTAACCCGCGATATCGCAAAAATGATAACATTCATCAAGCCAAGTCTCAGAAATCCCAACAATAGGAAGTTTCAATCGAAGCTAGAGTTGGCCTAGAAAATTTGAAAGCTTATCAAATTTATTAGATATACTACGAATATTCATATGGAGGAAAGAAAGGCCTGATTCAAGGCTACTGCAGTTTAAGTTTAGGCGACTTTGCTCTTCGGCTAACATGTTGTTAAAACTATCTTCGGTATAGTACTCACAGCTACTGTGTTCTAAATAAAAATCTATGTCTGGATCATTGTCTTTACAAAGACTAAAATTTTTATAGGACTCACATAACAAAGGATTAAACTTTAACTGAACTTATCTATCAGGGTCAAAATTAATAGTACCGCCATTCATGAATTCAAACAGAGTTAGCCGAAATTGATCATCGTCTAAATTATAAAATGGTAAGGATGATAAACTATTCACTTGCAGGTTCATACCGAATGACTAAGCGATTAGATAGGAATCTGAGACTCTCTCTTCTGTAAGGTTGCCGGCTATAAATCTTCGCTGATATAAAGATCGGTAGGCTTCTCCCGCCTAGCTTTGCGCTAAACCTGCTCCCTCTGTTTCCAATCTCTTAATCTGCACACGATGGTTCTCGGTTGATTCCGGTTTGCTTGCCCCGACTTGGTTATCTGCCTTTCCACCCGGTGAGCCCTTTCGATGTAAACTTCAAGGTCCAGGTTATCCTTTATCGCTCGCTTAACCTTAGCTTCTGCGTCTTCCCAAGTTTCATTGTCAGATTCCGGGATTCCATTCACACGGATGTTATTTCTCCGACTTTGATTTTC
>JAEMWC010000024.1:887500-897500 GCA_016490735.1 Pachyseris speciosa
ATATTTAGGGAATCACGTCCAGTGAGCAATATTGAAATAATCGCCTTCCCTCGAATAATCGCCCCCTTTTGGTGCGAAAAAAATCTATAATCGCCCACGGCTATTATTCGAGGAAATATATGTCGTGATTTGAAGTTGACATCATGTGAAGTATGTTTAACGTACAAGTCGAAGACAAAGTACAGGTTTGGATCATTTTATACTAAGTATGAGATGCATTAAGAAATTTGTCATTGAATTTCACCCCGCTGAGGAGTATCGAGGGAGTTAACTATGATCGATGTATAAACTGCAATCGAAATTCCAAGAGTACCAAAAATTGTTTAAACGTTTCCTCAAGCAAAGTAATTGTCAGCTGAGAAACATTCCAAGTTATCTATTTGTTTTGGTTTTGTAAACCTTTCAAAAAAGCACGCAAGATAGCCAATCTACTGCTATTTGGTTCTCAGGGTTGTTAATTCATCACATACTGGTTCGAGAGAAATGAAAAAAATTCAAATCATCTAGAACTTACGTCAAAAGAAATTACTCAAAATTGAAAGGACAACATTACATCTCATGATGCTTCTTTTTCTTCTGTTATCGCGAGAAAACAGTTTCAAGAGGAGCCTTAGAGTTTGTTGCCTACGTCATGCCTAGTGTATAGAAGACGGTATGGTTTTTTCATCCATTATGGTTCTGGCTCCCAGGTCGTGAAATCTTCATTACTTTTTATGGAAAATGTATAATTTGGTAATCGTTTCAGCGCGTAAAAAAATCAAATCAAATCAAATTAAATCAATTTTATTTAAGCTCGAAAGGTGGGGAGTGGTTGCCCAATCTCCCGAGCAGGGGACTCATGTATTAAACGCTCGAGCATTCCGGATCAATTTGGAATTTATAAGTGTTGGTTTTTGAGGAGAGGGGAAAACCGAAGTACCCAGAGAAAAACCTCTAGGAGCAGAGAAGAGAACCAACAACAAATCAACCCACATATGACGTCGAGTCCGGAAATCGAACCCGGGACACATTGGTGGAAAGCGAGTGCTCTCACCACTGCGCCATCCCTGCTCCGTGCACCGTAATAAAATTGAACCATTCTACGCAACAAGAGGAAATAAGACCTTCAAGAAATTTCAACTTGAAATATTAGTATAAGACTTTCAAAGGCTGCGCAATATTAAACGAAAGTAATTTAAAAAGACAGCACCTACCATCCTGAAGTTGTTGAAGTAGGTCAGACCAGTCCTATCCACGTCAAAGTAGTGCGAGTCGGGTCAATAGATTTCTTGTGCAGCTCTACTTTAAAACTGATCCTCACGCTATTTGCATTAAATGCCGCTAATGATTGGGCATTTCATTTTGATAGCTGTCACTGAAGGCCAAAGCAGCTGTGACTTACGTTAGTGTAAATGACACGCAATGGAACTTTACACACAAAACTAGACCTATACCATGTGAAAAACTTTGTGGGGTGGGGAGGGGGAAGGAAGAGTTTCTCGGAGAGGATCCAAGCGGTTCAGGCATATTGTTCGCCCTGGTTACCCAAGTAGTTAAAAAGTACCTTTGCGTCGACGCAGAATTTCTCCCATGGTATCCCAACTAAAAAGTGGTGTGACATAGATTGCTAAAAAGAGACTGTCTTCGAAAACATGCCGACTAACCGAGCAAAAGCATCAAAATCCCTACAATTTGGCAAAGGCGAAGCTAGCGCTTGTATTTCTTCTCCTGTTGACTTCTAAAAGCGGGATTAGGGCGCCTATGTACTTACGTTCCTGGTATCTGGGATGTAATCGGGAGCCGCTACAACACTTAGATTAGAGACACCCCTGAAGGTACACGGTAACCTTAAGTTTTCTGTTTGAGTTCAGGAGTGATAATTGATGCTTAATTCACCCATTGGCACCCGTGCAGGCCAAAACCGGCCGCGCAGAACCACGTCCCTCGAACCGCTTGCGATGTCATCAGTTTTAATGCTCATGGACAACTTTTACATATAGCATGTGTAGGGGAAAAGATCTTTCAAACCATACCCAAATGAGCACGATTCCGTCCAACAGGCCGGAGAAAACGCGAAAAAACCAAGTGACGTTGAGCCGAAAATGTGAATGAAAATCTTGTTGCACTACCCACCTGCACTTCCTTCCACCTAATCCTATGATCTTAAAAGTTTTCCACAAATCTTTTCTCACCGAAAGGAAGCCCAGAAAATGCCCAGCAAGAGAAAAAGAAAGCGAGGCAAGAAAAGCGAAAGAAAAGAAGGGGAGAGAAAGCGAAAGGTAGAAGGAGAGGGGGTGGTGAAATTTTTCAACCCCGAAACGTCCTGCGCATGCGCGGTCTTGGAAAGCTAATATTAAGCATCAGGAAAAAATGGCGCGATGAACTCTACCAGCAAACACAGTTTTGGGCAGTTTTGGCTCTTTTTGGCTAGAATATGGCCAGAAAACGGCTTGAGGAGCTTCAAAAGGTGTTTTTCGGCAAAATACTCGGTAGTCAATAGCTTTAGGGCCTGTTTACATGGAGGGAGGGTGCCCCGGCTAACCGAGTTACCCGGCTAACCGAGCTACTCTGGGAGGGCCAACTTTTCATACGTTTCTTTAGAAAACGTATTGAAGCGTTTACATGCTAGACAGGGTAGCCCGCCTTCCCGGGGCACCCTGTCTACTTGGCCGGGGCACCCTTCTAGGCGGGCTAGCTTTTTGCCATGTAAACGGTTCGTGCTAAGTTATCCCGGCTAGCCGAGATGAGAAGACCGTGAAAGCAGCGATACATTCCAGGTCAGCTTTTAAAGTTAACTGCCCCTGGTGACAACGATCAATTACTAGAGTGCAAAATAACGACCCTACACACTAAAAAGCGGTCGCTAACGGAACGAGCGATCAACAAATTGAACTTACCGTTAAAAAAGTTTCCTTTGCCCGCCATCTTGTTTGCTGTTCTCACGGCCGCTCTAAAAATAGCCCACTGACTATCCCGCCTAGGTGAGTAGCATGTAAAGGCGGGCTATGTTTCAACTCACCTAGCCGGGTAACTCGGTTAGCCGGGGCACCCTCCCTCCATGTAAACAGACCCTTAGATATGTTTTCAGTGACATGAGAGATGAAAGCTTTACTATTGTTTTCATTCAAAGTAAAGACTCTGCTAATCCGGCCTAGGACAAGTGTTGAGGGGACCCGCAATTCGGACAACCTTTCTAGTTAGATAGAACTGACCGTTTTGCCTAGGGATAAGTGCTGGAAATCTCCGAAATAGGGAAAACCTCACAAGTGAAATAGTAATGACCGTTTTTCCTCGGATAAGTGTTGATGGGTCCGAAATTCGGAAAACGTCTCAAATGAAATAGTAATGATCGTTTTTCCTCGGATAAGTGTTGAGGGAGTCCGAAATTTGGAATACCTGTGAAGTTAAATAGTAATAATTGTTTTTCCTCGGATAAGTGTTGAGGGGGTCCGAAATTCGGAATACCTGTCAAGTTAAATATGAATGATTGTTTTTCCTCGGATAAGCGTCGAGGGGGTCCGAAATTCGGAATACCTGTCAAGTTAAACTGAGTAATAATTGTTTTTCCTCGGATAAGCGTTGAGGAGGTCCGAAATTCGGAATACCTGTCAAGTTAAATAGCGATAATTGTTTTTCCTCGGATAAGCGTTGAGGGGGTCCGAAATTCGGAATACCTGTCAAGTTAAATAGTAGTAATTGTTTTTCCTCGGTTAAGGGCTGAGGGGGTCCGAAATTCGGAAGACCTCTCAAATTAGATAGTAATGAACGTTTTTCCTCGGATGAGTGTTGAGGGGTCCGAAATTTGGAAGACCTCTCAAATTAGATAGTAATGAGCGTTTTTGCTCGGATGAGTGTTTAGGGGCTCCGAAATTCGGAATTTCTCATTTGGAAACAGTAAACTGTATTCTTGTTATTAGGTTTGCTGAAAATGGAATAAAATAGTGTGATTTGGAAGAAACTGTTATATTTTAAATCGTGCCTCCCTTGAACTTGACGGAAACCAAATTTCCTCCGACGAAATGCCCTACTTCGATTGGATTGGCTCCGAATTTCTCTAAAATGTAATGCCACAAATTAGTTTGGAACGCGTTCCAAGTTATCTATTTGTTTTGGTTTTGTAAACCTTTCAAAAAGGCACGCAAGATAGCGAATCCAGAACTATGTGGTTCTCAGGCTTGTTAATTCATCACATACTTAAATAAAACTGTTGGGAATATCTCGGCATAGTTATTTAACTGAACTTCAGAATTAAGGATCATTTTGTATTAATGAATTCCTTTTTCTCTTAAAAGCCAGCAACAAGAAACTCAACAAAAACCAACTTGAAAAATGCAGAAAAGAAAAAATATATATATAAGATAAAATATCATTTAAATGTAAACTATCAATATTACTCAAAATTGAAAAGACAACATTACATCTTATTATACTTCTTCTTCTTCTGTTATCGCGAGAAAACAGTTTCAAGTGTAGCCTTAGAGTTTGTAGCCTACGTCACAGAGGACGGAATTGTTTTTCATCGATCACGGTTCTTGCTCCCAGCTCGTGAATTCTTCATTACTTTTTATGGAAAATGAGTATGACTAATCTGCGGAACTGCAGACCGCGGAACTTGTGGAACCTGCGGAACCGCCGGAACCTGCGGAACCTATATTTTTTGTAATAAAATTAAAAAAAATAAAAATAGTAATAATAAAAATGTCTACAAGTCGTTTAGTTCTTAAAAACAACAGAGAAAGAAAAAAAAAAGAAAAGAAAAGAAAAATAAAAAGGGAGAAGGCAAACAAAAAAGATAGCGTACAACAAGGGGTATTTTTTGTCGGTCACCCATCCAAGTTCTAACTCGGCCGGATTGGGCTTAAAGGTCGGCGCACACGGAGGGACTAGTCCCTGCGACTAGTCCCCGCGACTAGTCCCGGGGACCAAGTCCCTTCGTGTGAACTACCCATTCAATTAGAAAATCTAGTCGCAGGGACCAAAATTTGGTCCCTGCGACTTGTCCCACGAATTCAAACCATGTTTGAATTCGTGGGACAAGTCGCAGGGACTTGTCCCCTCAAATTATGCTGGTCCCTGCGTGTGAACTGTTCGTGGGACTCGTCCCTGCGACCAGTCCCTTCGTGTAAACTCTTCAGGGGACTAGTTGCAGGGACTAGTCGCAGGGACTAGTCCCCTCGTGTGTGCCGACCTTAACTTCGGCGATCGGACGACGAGCACGCTTTCCTTGTGGTATCACACGCAGACAATACAAAGTATAAATGGTGCGCGTAAGTTGAAAAAAGCGAAATGATAAGCGAGAAATTACTAGAAATTCTAAAATTCACACAAACAAACATTAGCAACAAGTGTTCCGTTTAAGTTTCCGGTCAATTTCTTATTTCCGGTATCATAGTCACGTGGTACTGTAGTGCCACCAAAATGGCCGAATGGCGCTTCCATCTCAATGCTGGATAAGTACAACAGTCGTTTGCTGAGTTACATCGGTTGCATTTCACAAATAGACTGAATGCCTCTGACCTTGCTTGAAACAGGATGAAGAACTCCAAGCCTGAAGTGATTGATCTAACCAAGGAAAGGTAGGGAACTTGGGCTTTGCTTCAAGTCACGCACATGGCATGTGAATTGTTGACAGCATCTTCAGCTATTTATGTTCAAAAGTGATGTGGCAATGTCAAGCCTAGAGAAAATTAACAGGTTAGGAAAGACCTTTTATCAGTTTGACCCCAGTATGTATGTGTAATCAGTTTTGGTTTCACCCTTGATGTGTTACCCTTGTTACTCGTACAAAGCCTGGATTTAAATCGTGTTGATTTATCTCCGTCTCAGTTTTCGACTACGATATGACCGATATAGCTGATACCATAAGACTCATAAGCATTCCCAACTGTAATACGCTGTTAGGTACTGTAGGGAATTGCGAAATATTAACGACTTCTCTTCTCAATCGAGTGAAGGGCCAAGAGAAAACCAACTTATTCATTCTGCTTTTAAAAACGTAAATTTTTTTATGTAATATGTCATACCTTTATCTCGGCCCCTTCTTCTGAATAAATAAATAATTGAATAAATAAATAAAAACAAACAAACATACAAAAGGTACTTATAGCAGACTACAAGTGGACCTCAACTGTGGCTTTTGACCTGTGATAAACTATATATGCTAACGACTTAAAGAAACCAGCTAATATAGTTTTAGAACCAGTCTAAACCTTCAATTCAATCACCAATCTTACACGCACGTGGGTAAAAGGCAACCGTCGTCAGTTCATACTGGGGTCAAACTGATAAAAAGACTTTTCTAACATGTTAATTTTCTCAAGGCTTGACATTGTAACATCACTGCATACAAAAGAAATGCAAAATTAATAAATGAAAATCACTTTTGAACATGCTGTCAACAATTCACATGCCATGTGCGTGACTTGAAGCAAAGCCCAAGTTCCCTACCTTTCCTTGGTTAGATCAATCACTTCAGGCTTGGAGTTCTTCATCTTTCAAGCAAGGTCAGAGGCATTCAGTCTATTTGTGAAATGCAACCGATGTAACTCAGCAAACGACTGTTGTACTTATCCAGCATTGAGATGGAAGCGCCATTCGGCCATTTTGGTGGCACTACAGTACCACGTGACTATGATACCGGAAATAAGAAATTGACCGGAAACTTAAACGGAACACTTGTTGCTAATGTTTGTTTGTGTGAATTTTAGAATTTCTAGTAATTTCTCGCTTATCATTTCGCTTTTTTCAACTTACGCGAACCATTTATACTTTGTATTGTCTGCGTGTGATACCACAAGGAAAGCGTGCTCGTCGTCCGATCGCCGAAGTTAAGCCCAATCCAGCCGGGTTAGAACTTGGATGGGTGACCGACAAAAAATACCCCTTGTTGTACGCTATCTTTTTTGTTTGCCTTCTCCCTTTTTATTTTTCTTTTCTTTTTTTTTTTCTTTCTCTGTTGTTTTTAAGAACTAAACGACTCGTAGACATTTTTATTATTACTATTTTTTATTTTTTTTTTTATTTTATTACAAAATATATAGGTTCCGCAGGTTCCGGCGGTTCCGCAGGTTCCGCGGTCTGCAGTTCCACAGATTAGTCATACCCTGGAAAATGTATAATTTGGTAAACGTTAAATCGCGTGATAAAATTGAACCCTTGCCCGCGACAAGAGGAAATTACCATCTACCATCCTGAAGTTGTTGAAGTACAGACCAGTCCTATCCACATCAAAGTGGGGCGAGTAAAGTCAATAGATTTCATGATGTGCAGCTCTATTTTAAAACAGCTCCTCGCGCTATTTGCATTAAATGCCGCTAATGATTGGTCATTTTATTTTGATAGCTGTCACTGAAGGCTATTAAAGCAGCTGGGACTTACCTTAGTGCAAATGACAAGAGTTTCCCGTAGAGGATCCAAGCGGTTGCACGCATATTTTTCGCCCAGGTTACCCAAGCAGTTAAAAAGTACCTTTGCGTCGACGCAGAATTTCTCCCATGGTATCCCAACTAAACAGCCTGAAGGAATTTTCAATGGCGTGACATAAATTACTAAAAATACTTTCATACACACTAAGCGCCTCTGTGTTGCTGTTTCGCCCCTCTCTTTGACCTTAAAGGGAACCTCTGCTCTTACAACAAATTGAGCCTAAACTGTTGGAAATAATTACTAATTTCCAAAATTTAGTTTATAACGTGGGAATAGCATTTCAAGTGCCAAAAAAAAAAAAATTGGGTATCGTTAACGCCTTTTTTCACTTTTAAATTTCCCGGGCTCCGTCATTTTTGTTTTTGTGACGTCAATGCGTCGTAGCTATTGTCAGGGAGCAAATGAAGCAGAAAATCCTTTGTGTTAAACAATTGGGCAACGCAGTGACGTCATGAAATCCAAAATGGCCGCGCCCTTGAAATTTAAAAACGAAAATAGGCGATGATGATAACGACCTTTTTGTACACTTAAGTGTTATATCCACGTTTTAAAACAAAATTTGGAATCTAGTTATTATTTCCAACAATTTAGCGTCGATTTGTTGTAAGAGCAGAGGTTCCCTTCAAAACAAAAAGGTCGCTCGCAATAATCTTAACAAATTTACTTAGAAAAAACTGAAATAATTTGTCTCTTTTCTCAGTGGTTGTCTCTAACGCTGGGGAATAATATATTCTGCAATGGTTTGAAGTGCAAACAGTCTGCCCGACGAGCTGTTGTATTCTCGAATAGCTCGGGTTAAATTCCCCAGGAGTAATCCGAGGAACTGTGGAAACCGCATTTGATTTTCATAAATTATCTCACCTTTTTGTCATCATGAGCCATCCTTCTTTCTTGGTATTGATTTATTTCGTTCTCGCTGCGACTGCATCGTCCGACGATTTCCTCTGGGGTGCGGCTACAGCCGCTTATCAGATTGAAGGAGCTTGGAATCAAGATGGGAAAGGAGAAAGTATCTACGACTTCTTGACACACACGCAGCCCGGTCTGTTCCATAACTCCAGCGGTGATGTGGCTTGTGATAGCTACCACAAGTATGAAGAAGACGTAGAGATTTTAAAGGGCTATGGAGCGAATGCCTATCGGTTTTCGATCGCTTGGACGCGTGTGCTGCCTAACGGAACGACGGATTATGTCAATCAGGTAATTGATTTTGAACAACATTGAGGTAAATTGTCTTCCATATCTTACTAGAACAGGTCTTGAATTGGGCGGGGGATTAGGAGGATTCATATGTGAAGCAAAGGCAAAGGTATTCAGATTGGAATAATTTGTTCGCAGGCTGGAGTAGACTACTACAACAAGCTGATTGATGAGCTGAAAGAGAATGGAATCGAGCCCCTTGTTACGCTATATCACTGGGACTTGCCACTTGTGTTTCACGCCATCGGGGGCTGGACCAATCGAAGTATGATCGACTACTTCCACGACTACGCCCGATTTTGTTTCGACACGTTCGGCCGAAAGGTGAAATACTGGATCACATTGAACGAGCCTGCGATCGTAATGTTACGCCAGCCTTTGTACATGTACGGATACATCCAAAATAAAACTGAACTGTCTATTCTCCGTTATCGCACCGCTCACAATCAAATCATTGGGCATGCAAAGGTAAGAGTTACGTAACTACTGGTCAGTTCCAGGTTAAGGCTGAACCAAAGTCGATACCAAACATTGCATTACATCGATACTGTGAGCCGGGTGTCAAACGAGACTACGCGCGATACTACTATTTACAAATGACTACTGACAATTTTCTGACGAGCAGTTTTATCGATGTCAGAACGTGTGTGATGGTGTACTTGTTGCTGCCTCCTCCACAACCTTTTCCTGGGTTGGTTACTGAAAGGAGCGCGTTCGGGGGAGGGGTAATGGGAACGAGCGCGGAGCGCGAGGTGGGTGATGGGAAGGATGTTTGAATGGATTTCACTTTGTATCTTCGATCGCTGTATAATTTGTTCAGCGAAGCGCTAACTTTGCATCTCATAAGCTACATAACGACAGTAATCAACCTATCAATTCTGAGCTCAAACAGTTTTGGAATTGATATACCCAAGTCCTTCCTTCCAAACAACACCAAAAAATAAAGTAAAAATTACATCAGAAGTCCCAGTGTTGAATCGCAATAATGTGATCACCCCAAATTTGTTTTGATTTGAATTTTGTTGCTCCTTTATTTGTTTTAAGGTATATCGTACCTATAAAGACAACTATCAGACCCAACAAGGCGGGAAAATAACTCTATCGCTTAGTTCTGGATGGGCGGAACCAAAAACGGACTCCCCCCAGGACAAGGCAGCCGCTGACCGATACATGCAGTTTCACCTTGGCATCTTTGCGCATCCTATATTTGTCAACGGCGATTACCCGGATGTTGTCAAAGATATTGTGGGCAATCGCAGTGAGGCTGCTGGGATACCCAACCGACTTCCTAGTTTCACAGAGGAAGAAAAGCAAATGATAAAAGGAAGCTATGACCTGTTTGGACTCAATCATTACTCCACAGACAAAGTCACCAACAAACCTGCAGGTGAACTAA